>SJYQ01005197.1:391561-408016 GCA_006410935.1 Redunca redunca | reverse complement strand
ATCCTGGTGCTATTATCATAGGTTTAGGAACACATCATAAACCCTGTAATACAATGAAATGTGTTTTAAAGAATCAGTTGATTTTTAAAACACTTGAGAAAAATGTAGCTTTATGTTTTTATCTATGTATTTACGGTTGTTGATACTCTTTCCTCCTATTTTCTAAATGTTTGTTCAGTATTATTTTTTTAAACTGTAAAAGTTTCTTTATCATTTCATGCAGGTCTACTGCTCACAAATTCTCTCAACTTTTTGAAATCTAAACACATTTTTATTTCGCCTCAGTTTTGAAGAATATTTTGTTGGACGTAGGACTCTGGACTTTTACTTTTCTCCTTCTGTGTTTTAAAGGTGTTCCATTGCCTTCTGAACTCTCCCTTGTTTGTGATAAGAAAAAAAGAATTAGCTGTATTTTGCTTGATTAGCTTCCTTTTGTGTAATGTGTCATTGTTTCCTTGACTACTTATAATATGTTCTGTATTTCTTTGCTTATAATGTGTTCTCTATTTCTTTGTTAGTCATGTTGAGATGCGGAAGTCCCTATCTTTAATTTTTTTTTTTTTGTTAGTAAAAACAAAGAATTTGCAAAAAATCTCACTCTCATAATCCAGATAGAAAATTAAATTTGAAGAGAAGGATATTAAGTTGTGCTGTCATACAGTCTGGTTGGAAACTTTTTTGGCCTAAAAGTTGATACATGACTCGAAGAAAGCATTGATTTTGTTTGTATTTTTACTCTGCTTGAAGTTGACTGAGCTTCCTGGATTTGTAGGTTGATATTGTTATTAAATTTGGGGATTTCTTAAAGCTATTCTTTCACCAATAATGTTTTTCTGCCCCCTTCTCCCCCTATTTTCCTTCTCTAACTCCATTTACATGTATGTTAGGCCACTTGGTATTGTCCACAGTCACTGAGACTCCATTCCCCCCACCCCCATTTTTTTTCTCTTATACCTCAGATTACATAGTTTCTATTGCTCTATCATTATTTCTTTTGCAGTTTCAAACTTGATCTTAAGCTCATCTGTTGAATTTTAAATTTCACAAATAGTAATTTTCAGCTGTAGAATTTCCATTTAGTTTTTAAAATAGTTCTTATTTCCCTTAAAATAGTTGAGATTATTCATACCTTCACTTACTGTATTCATCTCTTGATGTTTTTTTATTATACTTTTAAAAGCTGTCTTAAATACTTGTCTGTTTCTTTTGATTCTTTGTTGTCAATTAAGGGTCATATTTTACCACTTCTTTGCATTTCTAGTAAATTTTTAATGTATCTTAGGCATTATGAGCGTTACAACGTGGATTATTTTTTCTTTTGTGTAAAAGACATTGGATTTTGTTCTGGCAGGCAGCATATTTATCAGAAGAGTGTCTCGCTAGGTCTGGTATTTAGAGTTTTTTAAGGTGGCTCTGTATTGGTTTCACACTTAGTTCTAGGTCATGGTCTTTACTCTAGGGCACACTATAACCTACTCCGTTTTTATAAATAATGTTATATTGGAACACAGCTGCACTCATTTATTTATGTGTTGTCTATGCCTGCTTTTGAGCTATAATTGCCTAGTGGGTACTGTAGGAGAGAGCGCATGGTTAATAAAGCCCCAGTTATGGACTCTTTGGCCGTTTATGAACAAGTTTGTGGATACCTACCCTAGGGCATGGTCCTTATTCCTAAAATGTGGCGCTCTGGAGTCCCAGATGAATGTCCAATGTGGTTATTAAGTTTTCTCCTCTCTGGCCGGCCTGGAGATCCTGCAGTACCCATAAAAGTGACCTCTCTGATTCTGTCTTAGTTTTACAGTGGTTGTTCTCTACTAGGCCTGCACATTCCAGCCCCAAGCCTGGGCCTATAGAGAAGCTCCATGTGGAGTTCTGGAGCCCCTGTTTTCTCTGCCTCTCATGCCTGTAAATTCTGGTTATTTCAGCTTCCCCCAGACGTTATCCCTGTTTCTCCACTCAGTGAGACCACTGTGCTCTGCTTGGGACCTGTCTCCCAGTGCCAGAGTCTGGAAAGTGTCCTGAGAATGAATGAGGTCAGGGTCAATTTGGGCTTTGTCTCAAGCATTTTCCTGCTGTTAAGAATCTCAGTCCTGCGCTGTCTAGTGTCAGTGCCTGAGCATGGCTTGTGTGTTTTGTTTAGTTCACTAGATTGTTAAAGAAAAGGGCAAGTCCAATACCAATTAGTGAGTCATGTTGAGACGTGGAAGTCTCAGTCTTTTATTATTATTTTTTTGTTAGTAAAAAGAATTTGCCAGAAATCTCACTCTTATAATCCAAATGGAAAGTTAAATTCAAAGAGAATGATATTAAGTTGTGGTGTCGTACAGTCTGGTTGGAAACTTTTTTGGCCCAGAAGTTGACACATGACTTACTGTTGATTAAGAATTAGCTTATGGTTAGATTTACAATCCAACTTTTGTTCACTAGTATATTTCCTTAATCTTTTACTTTTTAGATAAAATTTCCTATCAGACTTTTGCTCCTACTATGTACTGTGACACTGTGATCTACATTTTAGTTAGGTTTACTTTATTATTTTTTTCCATCTGGCTGATCATGTACTTTTTATTTTAAACAATTGAAATATAACAGTTGCATAGCAAATTGATATTATGCTAGTTTCAGGAGCATTACATAGTGATGTGACTTATGAAACGATCACCACAATAAGTTATTACAATATTGACCATATTCTTTATCTTGTTTTTTACAACCTCATGACTTATTCATAACTGGAGATTGGTACCTCTTCATCCCCTTCATCTATTCTGCTCCCCCCTCCCTGGCAACCACAGAAAACTAGTCTGTTCTCTGTATCTATAAGTCCCTTTGTGGTTTGTTTCTTAGATTCCACTTTCTCTCTCTCTCTCTCTCTTTTTTTTCTGCTCAATATTATGTGGGAACCTGGATGGAAGGAGAGTTTGAGGGAGAATAGATATATGTATAACTGAGGCCCTTTGCTGTTCACCTGAAATGATCACAGTATTGTTAATTGACTATACCCCAATACAAAACAAACATTAAAAACTATTTAAATTCACTTTAAAAGGACTTTTTCTAGGATGATTTCTTCTCTCATAATAAATGGACACCCTGCCAATATGTGTTTGTAAATAAAACTTTAGATATTATTTGAGAGTAATTCCATCAAAGACCGCTAGAATTAGTGACCAGCTATCTAGTGATTACATTTTTGGCCATAAGCAGCAGCTGCATAGCACATTAATTGCATAAAATTAAGGATGATTTTAGGAAGTTATGTGCCACAAGGCATGAACCTTTTTTCAAGCAGTGGTGTTGGCCTTTGGAGTCCACATGCACTTCAGACTTCTCTGCTGTGCTTTGTCGACAGAACTGCTTTTAAATCTCAGTTATAGAACTTGTGAACAGAGAGGTTTCTGAATGCTAACATGAAATGCTTTTGTTTCCACAGCTCTTCTTGGGTCCCTCGTGGAAACTACATAGAGTCCAATCGTGATGACTGCACAGTGTCCTTGATCTATGCCGTGCACCTCAAGAAGTCAGGTTATGTCTTCTTTGAGTACCAATATGTGGACAACAACATCTTCTTTGAGTTCTTTGTAAGGCCTTTTATATTCTAGAATTCACTTTTTAAAGGGCATTCATGTAAAATTTCTCTTAATCATTTGTTCCCATTTCATTGTGTGCCTCGGCTTTTTGTGTTAACTGAAGTTTTCGATAAGAAATATTTATTTTTTCTATAGTACTTTCTGGTTAATAATTATTTCTTTACCTCTGAGTTCTCTCCTTGTAGAATACCATTCAGGTTGTTTTCCTTTTGGATTGTGTGATGAATATATTTCCTGAGATTCATTTAATTTTTTTATAGTGATAGATGCTACTTTGTCTAAAAGTATGTTTTCACCAATCTTGGTTTTTATTTAAAAAGATTTTTATTCTCTTTTCAATTTTAAATATTTGAATTATTTAAGTGTACTCATGGGTGATATTTCAGAACTAGAAGTGACTATATCTTGCTGATTGCCCCAGTTTTGTACAATATAAAGAAATCAAGGGATGAGGTAGTTGATGTCTCTGGCAAGAGATTAAATAACATTAAAGACTATAAGATAAAATAATAGGCTAACAGAATAGGTTGTTACCACAAACATTATTTAGCTATTTTATGTAAACTGTACCTAATTGTTCAAATATTTGTTGTGGCAGTGACTCAAATGCTTGTGAAAAATTTGTTCCAATTGACTTCTTAAACCAAAAAAAAAAAAAAAAAGTATGTGTGTTGTGCAAGTAACTGGGAAAATATCTTGTAAAATGTTTCTGTGGCCCAGATTGCAGGAATAAATGTACTGATAATGATAAAACAAATTTATATTGCTCTTGATAATGGAAATTTCTAAATCAAAAGTTTGCTAGGAAGAAATATTTTCTGTGAATGTATGAGCCTAAAATTTAAAGTCAAGAGATTCTGGGTCATGTCCCAACTCTGCAGTTGCTGGTTGTGTGTTACTGGACAACTAACTTTTCAGCTCTCAACATTCCTTTTCGTAAACAGGATTGTAGACCAGACCTTTTAAGGACCCTCTTAACTCTTAACATCCTTTGATGAGTTTAATATGTTAAGCAATATTCAAACAGATTGGCTTTTTAAGTTACATTTTGTTTGCAAGACACTTCTCAGAGTGAATAACTCCATATTCCATGGGATATTTTTGCAGTATTACTAAAATAAAATTAAAAAGCAAGGTAATTGTATAATGTTTGAATAAACATTTAGTTCTGTGTTGCCTATTAAGTCCTTTGAGAGTTGTCAGTGAATATATTCTTAAGGCATGAAGTTTCATTGCTTCCTCTCAGTGATGCCTTTGTTCTTCTGGTTATGGATTGAAAGGGATGGTGAGTTTATGTTTCCTCTTTTATTGATGTTTCAGCTTAATAGGTTGTAATTTATTGACTCAGAGAGTCAATGCCTTATGTCCATCCCACTAGTAGTTAATGGAAAGGGAATGTCTGAAGATTAAAGGATGCAGATGTACCTGTGAACGTTACAGATTGAAAGCAGTAAAGTGTTTAATGTTAGGAGTCTGGGAGTTTCATTCAGCTCTCCTCTCCACACATACTTTTTTTTTTTTTTTTTAAATGATGAAACTCAAACCTAGACAGAAAGTGATTGGACCAAGGTTATACCTTTTCTAGTTAGTTTTAGAATGAGTAACAAGAGAACTCAGATCTCCAGAGTGCTATTCGACTGTCAAAATAACACTAGATGTGTGATATCCGCTGAAAAAAAAGCTTTCAGTTTATGCAAACATGGACCAAAAAAAGGTATATACAGGGTTTATATCTGTTTAAAAATGGCTTAACACTCATATTGATTGTCATTATGCTTATACTATAAATATGATACTTAAATTCAGTTAAAGCAGATATCCTCAGTAGCTGATTTTCTCTGGTTTTGGCTGTTAAAAGAATCTGTTTTCTAGTTAGTTAAGTCTTTAGGAAATAGCTCTTATGGAGAAGATATTAATGCTGTTTGTGAAATTAGTCTGGGGAATGAATGAAGTGGAAAAATGACATAAAGAATAGAGAAATAGCCATTTTGGAGGAAGTATAGATGATGAGATATTATTTCAACCCTATTCTGATGCTATTATGTGCTCCCTTGCTAAGTCATGTCTGACTCTCTGCGACCCCATGGACTGTAGCCTGCCAAGCTCCTGTCCAAGGAATTCTCCAGATAAGAATACTGGAGTGGGTTGCCATTTCCTTCTCCAGGGGATATTCCTGACCCAGGGATTGAACCCAGGTCTCCTGCATTGCAGGCGAATTCTTTACTGACTGAGCTATGAGGAGAAGTCAAGACTATAAATATAGCCTTAAGAAGTCAAGATTGTAAAAAAAGACACAGACATTTTTGATGTCCGTGTATTTTTTGTAGACCTGGAGAGGTATGTCCCAAATCCTAGGTATTTTAGAAGAATTGTCTGGAAAGCACAAGATGTTTGGTGCTGAAGATATTAGCTGTATTTATTTGAATTGCTGTAAAGTATCAACATTTGTCCCCAAATACCAACCAGGGTCTTTGACTTTGGCTATAGCCACTTACGTACACATTTCGGTTAAGTCTTGGGGAACTGAAAACAAAGCAGATTTTGTTTATTTATTTATTTAAGGTTTAAATTGCCCTAAATCTTATAAAAATAAACTTTATACTATTGGGCCTGCATGGTGAATACAAGCTTTTACATCTTTGTAATGACTTTTTCTCCTCTCTCTGAATTTTCAATGTTAACTGCCCTCTCCTCCTCTGCCTTCCATGCTCCTGCTTGCCCAATTTCCAACTTCTTAATGGGCTTGTCTTTTTGTTACAATAATGAGAAAGATTCACTTAGAACTACGTACTCATATGCAGTTGTCACTCAGGCTCCAGAGATCTGGTGTGTTTACTTATTGAGAATTACTCGTGGCTGTTGTTTCCTACACATTGAAAGAAGCTCTTGTAGCCTGTCCTGTGGTGAGTGGCACATCTAATTAAAAACACCGTTCACTGAGCTTTACTGGGCCCTTGTGTTTACTCCACAGATTCAGAATGATCAGTGCCAGGAGATGGACACCACCGCTGACAAGTGGGTAAAACTCACAGACAATGGAGAATGGGGCTCTCATTCTGTAAGTCTCTCTCTGCTCTTCTCTCATACCAACCCCATTCTTCTCCTTTCTTTTTTCAAACTTATTTTTAAAAGTTTATTTTAAAGAAAAAAATTATCTTTTAATTTCTAGAAATTTCTAGTTAGGGAAGAAATTGCCCCTAAGTTTCATGGACTCAGGCTCTTTCTAGTATTATTTTCTTTTCTTTCCTTTTCTTTTCTCCTTAGCTCCCTCTCCCTGCTCTTTCCTATCACACTTCAACTGTCCTGCTTTTCAAGGAAGGCATTAACAGGAATGAAGTCTACTCAGATTTAATATACAGAACCTCTGGGTATGTAGGTTTACAGATGTGGTAATCACATGAAAGATAATCAGTGACTCTTGGCATTGGATGGATCCTTGAGTTTGAAGCATCACTACGAAGAAAGCTAACCATAGATGTGATGGAATTCCAGTTGAGCTATTTCAAATCCTAAAAGATGATGCTGTAAAAGTGCTGCACCCAATATGCCAGCAAATTTGGAAAACTCAGCAGTGGCCACAGGACTGGAAAAGATCACTTTTCATTCCAGTCCCAAAGAAAGGCAATGCCAAAGAATGCTCAAACTACCTCACAATTGCACTCATCTCACACGCTACCAAAGTAATGCTCAAAATTCTCCAAGTCAGGCTTCAACAGTACGTGAACCGTGAACTTCCAGATATTCAAGCTGGATTTAGAAATGGCAGAGGAACCAGAGATCAAATTGCTAACATCCACTGGATCATACAAAAAAGGAAACAAGTTCCAGAAAAATGTCTACTTCTGCTTTATTGATTATGCCAAAGCCTTTGACTGTGTGGATCACAAGAAACTGTGGAAAATTCTTTAAGAGATGGGAATATCAGACCACCTGACCTGTCTCTTGAGAAACCTATATGCAGTTCAAGAAGCAACAGTTAGAACTGGACATGGAACAACAGACTGGTTCCAAATAGGAAAAGGAGTACGTCAAGGCTGTATATTGTCACCCTGCTCATTTAACTTATGTGCAGAGTACATCATGAGAAACGCTGTGTTGGATGAAGCAGAAGCTGGAATCAAGATTGCTGGGAGAAATACCAATAACCTCAGATATGCAGATGACACCACCCTTATGGCAGAGAGCGAAGAAGAACTAAAGAGCCTCTTGAAAGTGAAAGAGGAGAGTGAAAAAGTTGGCTTAAAGCTCAGCATTCAGAGAGCTAAGATCATGGCATCTGGTCCCATCATTTCATGACAAATAGATGGGAAAACAATGGAAACAGTGACAAACTTTTTTTTTTGGCTCCCAAATCACTGCAGATGGTGACTGCAGCCATGAAATTAAAAGACACTTGCTCCCTGGAAGAAAAGCTATGACCAACCTAGACAGCATATTAAAAAGCAGAGACATTACTTTGCCAACAAAGGTCCATCTAGTCAAAGCTATGGCTTTTCCAGTAATAATGTATGGATGTGAGAGCTGGACTATAAAGAAAGTTGAGCACTGAAGAACTGATGCTTTTGAACTGTGGTGTTGGAGAAGAGTCTTGAGAGTCCCTTGGACTGCAAGGAGATCCAACCAGTCTATCCTAAGGGAAATCAGTCCTGAATATTCATTGGAAGGACTGGTACTGAAGCTGAAACTCCAGTACTTTGGCCACCTGATGTGAAGAACTGACGCATTGGAAAAGATCCTGATTCTGGGAAAGGTTGAAGGCAGGAGGAGAAGGGGATGAAGAGAATGAGATGGTTGGATGGCATCACTGACTCGATGGACATTAGTTTGAGCAAGCTCCAGAGTTGGTGATGGACACGGAAGCCTGGTGTGCTGCAGTCCATGGGGTTGCAAAGAGCCAGACATGACTGAGCAGTGGAACTGAACTGAGTTTCTTTTATCCAGGTTTCTCTGCAGTCACCCCAAGAAGCAATTTTCAAACTTGTCTTGTTGGGGACTGTTCTGAGCCCAGTTTGGCAGAGCTCTACATATCACAAAATTCACCCATGTCTGGAGCTGAAACCTGCTTTCTATCTGTTACCCATTGTTCAAAATTCTACCCTTTCTGGTTGTGTCTGGTAAACTGCTTATTTCTTTAAGGACAACCCTGAGTGTTTGAAGGCAATTATTAGGTAACACAGTCTCTGAATCTGTTATTATTTGAGTCACTGTCCCTTTGGAGTGAGACATGGATTTAAAATCTAGAAAAATGGTATAGATGAACCTTTTTACAAGGAAGAAATAGAGACACAGATGTAGTGAATAAACATTTGGACACTAAGGGGGGAAGGGAGTGGGGTGAATTGGAAGATTGGGATTGACATATATATAGTACTAGGTATGAAATAAATAACTAATGAGAACCTGTTGTATAGCACAGGAAACTCTACCAAATGCTCTGTGGTGACCTAAATGGGAAGGAAATCCAAAAAAGAGGGAATATGTGTGCATATATAGCTGATTCATTTATTGTACAGCAGAAACGAACACAACATGGTAAAGTACTATACCCTAATTTGATCCCTGAGTTGGGAAGGTCCCCTGGAAAAGGAAATGGCAAAGCACTCCAGTATTCTTGCCTGGGATATCTCATGGACAGAGGAGCCTGGCAGCCTATAGTCCATGGGGTTGCAAAAATCAGAAATAGCGACTAAACAACAGCAGCAGCTCTGGTTTATAGTCATTGTATTTCTTTAGGCAATTGACTTTGTCTCTTTGACTCTAATAGTTCATATGAGAAATAGGACCAATCTTGCAGAGTTAAATGAGAGTATACATTTGTTATTCAGTCGCTCAGTCATGTCTGACTCTTTGTGACCCCATGGACTGCAGCACGCCAGGCTGCCCTGTCCTTTACCATCTCCCGGGGTTTGCTCAAACTCATGTCCATTGAGAGGATACATAGGGAGGACCTAACATGGTGCCTGCCGTGTAGATTGAACACTGTTTGAATAAGTGACCATCCATCCATGCCTTTGTGTTGTGGCAGATACCTCATCCTTGAGTGATTAATATAATGCATCCTTTCAGAATAATTTTTTTGATCTATATGCCTGGAAGTGATATTAGTACCAATTAAGATCCATTCACCTAAGCTTTCAGTCCTCTGGGCTTTGAAGGTACAAGTAACCCTTGGCAGCAAATATGCTTTCTTCACTTACAAAGACTTAACACAAAGGAAAAATATTTAACGTACTGCTTTTCTGACTCTCTGGCACGGTGAGGTAGTCAGATATGTTTTAATTTTATATTGCTTGAATTTGCCCAGCCAGACTCCATAGAAGAATAAGGGTGGCAAATGAGAAAGCAAAACACCCTTCAGTTCAGTTCAGTCACTCAGTCGTGTCTGACTCTTTGTGACCCCATGAACCACAGCATGCCAGGCCTCCCTGTCCATCACCAACTGCTGGAGTCTACCCAAACCCATGTCCATTGAGTTGGTGATGCCATCCAACCATCTCATCCTCTGTCATTCCCTTCTCCTCCTGCCCTCAGTCTTTCCCAGCATCACGGTCTTTTCCAATGAGTCAGCTCTTCACATCAGGTGGCCAAAGTACTGGAGTTTCAGCTTCAGCATCATTCCTTCCAAAGAAATCCCAGGACTGATCTCCTTTAGGATGGACTGGTTGGATCTCCTTGCAGTCCAAGGGACTCTCAAGAGTCTTCTCCAACACCACAGTTCAAAAGCATCAATTCTTCGGCACTCAGCTTTCTTTATAGTCCAACTCTCACATCCGTACATGACCAATGGAAAAACCATAGCCTTGATTAGACGGACCTTTGTTGACAAAGTAATGACTCTGCTTTTTTAATATGCTCTCTAGGTTGGTCATAACTTTCCTTCCAAGGAGTAAGCGTCTTTTAATTTCATTAGTTTACTTGACTGAATCAGCATGAAATTGATCGGAAAAGTAATTTGATATAAATATTCTGGTGGCAAAGGAAGCAAATATTAGACATTGTATCATTTACATTCTGGAGCCATGGAGTCAAATCAGGCTATTCTATAAGAGCAGTCTTATGTTTCTTTTGTTGCTGTGGCAGTGTTGTTTGTTAAGTAATTTTAAAAGGAAGCAAGCTCATTCTATTACCTTTTTGTTTTCAGAGCCAGAGATTTACTTATGAATAGTGACAGCAATCAGTATGTAATTGGGCTAAGTGCCTCTCACAATCTAAATTGAGTCTTTTAAATATAAACCAAGTCTTCATGCAAATGATTTGAAATTCATTTTATCTTCTTCCACACTTGAATTTTCTGTTCCTCACTCTTTACTGTATTTTTGGGGTTGGCAAACTTTTTTTTTTTTTTAATACAAAATGTGAATTTAAGCAAAGCTTAAGTCTCAATAAGTAGTTGATTTAAATTTGTGGTTTCCAGATAATTGTGTTTCATTATAATGTGTTGAAAAGTGTATAGGGGATTAACTTTGATATAGGTATGGTTGGAAGTAGCATGGTTCATCTGACCTGAGTGTCTTGTGTTTTCTTTACAGGTAATGTTGAAATCAGGCACAAACATACTGTACTGGAGAACTACAGGCATCCTTATGGGTTCCAAGGCAGTCAAGCCAGTGTTGGTAAAAAATATCACAATTGAAGGTATTTCACATCTATCTCTTTTAGTAGTCACCTATCCCATTTTAAAATATTGACTACATTGTTGGTTTCGCTGGTTCAAAGGGATATGGGACAAAAATTAGCAGGTTAGGCATCATATTGGCCTAGAGACTCTGGTTTTATTTCTGGCAAGTTGGCTGTTTGTTTTTCCTATTCCCTAAACTGAATTATTTAATCTGTGTGAGAAAGTAAAGATAATAACAATTGTAGGTGTCTTGAAATAAAACAATCTTTATTAATAGCCTACTCTTCATTCAAGAAGACTTCATTGTGCTGGCATAGTACTTATACAGGTCACAACTGTATCCATAAAAATAACAGTGAAATAAATATCTTGGCCTGTCTCCTGCACCTTTTGCCTCTCTTAACCAACTGCATTTTTGACTCCTGAGAGTGGACAGTATGCTCTGGCATGGTTCATTATCAGAGCTACTTTTACTTAAAGCAGTGATTCTCATTTATTTAACTTTGATTTATATTTTACTATGGTATAATTGTTCTTCTTCCTTCACTTTTCACTTTCATGCATTGGAGAAAGAAATGGCAACCCACTCCACTATTCTTGCCTGGAGAATCCCAGGGATGGGGGAGCCTGGTGGGCTGACGTCTATGGGGTCGCACAGAGTCGGACACGACTGAAGTGACTTAGCAGCAGCAGCAGCAGCAGCAGCTGTGAAGCTAACTCATTAGTTATAGGGACATCTGCTGGTGATACCTGGACTTACAAACCTGAAGAAACGTCAGCTTTTCCCTGGGTCTTGTGGGTCTTGTCTGTATGTAACTAGTGAGCATTGGAGAAAAAGGGAACTGGTAGACACAGAGAGAAGAGAATAGTACAGAATTGGAAGGAATCATAATTTACTCCATTTCTGATTAATGAAGTTGTTTTTATAGCTGAGCTTATACACTGATTCAGTTCAGGTCAGTCACTCAGTTGTGTCGGACTCTTTGTGACCCCATGGAATGCAGCACGCCAGGCTACCATGTCCATACCAACTTGAACCTTACTCAACTTCATGTCCATTGAGTTGGTGATGACATCCAACAATCTCATCCTCTGTCGACCCCTTCTTCTCCCGCCTTCAATCTTTCTTAGCATCAGGGTCTATTCCAGTGAGTCAGTTCATCCATCAGGTGGCCAAAGTACTGGAGCTTCAGCTTCAGCATCGGTCCTTCCAATGAATGTTCAGGACTGATTTGCTTGAGGATTGACTGCTTTGATCTTCTTGCCGTCCAAGGGACTCTCGAGTCTTCTCCAACACCATAGTTCAAAAGCATCAATTCTTCGGCGCTCAGCTTTCTTCACAGTCCAACTCTCACATCCATCCATACATGACTACTGGAAAAACCATAGCCTTGACTAGATGGACCTTCGTTGGCAAAGTAATGTCTTTGCTTTTCAATATGCTGTCTAGATGGAGAAGGGAATGGCAAACCACTTCAGTATTCTTGCCTTGAGAACCCCATGAACAGTATGAAAAGGCAAATTCAGACTTAAATTGAAGAAAGTAGGGAAAGCCACTAGACCATTTAGAATGACCTAAATCAAATCCCTTATGAGAAGTGAGAAATGGTTCAAGGGATTAGATTTGATAGAGTGCCTGAAGAACTATGGACAGAGGTTTTTGACATTGTACAGGGGGCAGTGTTCAAGACCATCCCCAAGAAAAAGGAGTGCAAAAAAGCACAGTGGTTGTCTGATGAGGCCTTACAAATATCTGTGTAAGAAGAGAAGTGAAAGGCAAAGAAGAAAAGGAAAGATATACCCATTTGAATCCAGAGTTCCAAAGAATTGCAAAGAGAGATAAGAAAGCCTTCCTCAGTGATCGATGCAAAGAAATAAAGAAAAACAATAGAATAGGAAAGACTAGAGAACTCTTCAAGAAAATTAGAGATACCAAGGGAATATTTCCTGCAAAGAAGGGCACAATAAAGGACAGAAATGGTATGGACCTAACAGAAGCAGAAGATACTAAGAAGAGGTGGCAAGAATACACAGAAGAACTATACAAAAAAGATCTTCATGACCCAGATAACCACAATGGTGTGATCACTCACCTATAGCCAGACATCCTGAAATGCGAAGTCAAATGGGCCTTAGGAAGCATCACTACAAACAAAGCTAGTGGAGGTGATGGAACTCCAGTTGAGCTATTTCAGATTCTAAAAGATGATGCTGTGAAAGTTCTGCACTCAGTATGCCAGCAAATTTGGAAAACTCAGCAGTGCCACAGCACTAGAAAAGGTCAGTGTTCATTCCAATCCTAGAAAAAGGCAATGCCAAAGAATGCTCAAACCAGTGCACAATTGCACTCATCTCACACGCTAGTAAAGTATTGCTCAAAATCCTCCAAGCCAGGCTTCCACAGTATGTAAACTATGAATCTCCAGATGTTCAAGCTGGATTTAGAAAAGGCAGAAGAACCAGAGATCAAATTTCCAACCTTTGTTGGATCATTGAAAAAGTGAGTGAATTCCAGAAAATCATCTACTTCTGCTTTCTTGACTACACCAAAGCCTTTGACAATGTAGATCACAGCAAACTGGAAAATTCTTCAAGAGATGGGAATACCAGACCACCTGACCTGCCTCTTGAGAAATCTGTATGCAGGTCAAGAACCTACAGTTAGAACTGTACATGGAACAACATACTGTTTCCAAATCTGGAAAGGAGTGTGTCAAGGCTGTATATTGTCACCCTGCTTATTTAACTTATATGCAGAGTACATCATGAGAAATGCTGTGCTGAATGAAGCAGAAGCTGGAATCAAGATTGCTGGGAGAAATATCAATAACCTCAGATATCCAGATGACACCACCCTTATGGCAGAAAGTGCAGAAGAACTAAAAGCCTCTTGATGAAAATGAAAGAGGAGCATAGAAAAGTGGGCTTAAAACTCAACATTCAGGACACGAAGATCATGGCATCTGGTCCCATTACTTCATGGCAAACAGATGGGGAAACAATGGAAAAAGTGACAGACTTTATTTTCTTGGCTCCAAGATCACTGCAGCCATGAAATGAAAAGACACTTGCTCCTTGGAAGAAAAGTTCTATCCAATGTAGACATCATATTAAAAAGCAGCGACATTACTTTGCCAACAAAGGTCTGTCTAGTCAAAGCAATGGTTTTTCCAGTGATCATGTATGGATATGAGAGTTGGACCATAAAGTTAGCTAAGCGCCAAAAATTGATGCTTTTGAACTGTGGTGTTGGAGAAGACTCTTGAGAGTCCTTTGGACTGCAAGGAGATCAAAGCAGTCAATCCTCAAGCATATCAGTCCTGAATATTCATTGGAAGGACTGATGCTAAAGCTGAAGCTTCAGTACTTTGGCCACCTGATGTGAAGAACTGACTCAATGGAAAAGACCCTGATGCTGAGAATGATTGAAGGTGTTAGGAGGACAGTTGACAGAGGATGAGATGGTTGAATGGCATCACTGACTCTGTGGACATGAATTTGAGTAAGCTCTGAGTTGTTGATGAGCAGGGAAGCCTGGCATGCTGCAGTCCATGGGGTCACAGAGTATAAACACTCAACTCAGTGACTGGACTGAACTGAACTAATAGAGCGTCTCCATCTTTGAATGCAAAGAATATAGTCAGTCTGATTTCACTATTGACCATCTGGTGATGTCCATGTATAGAGTCTTGTATGATTAAAATAGGGTGTTTCTATGCCAGTGCATTCTTTTGGCAAAACCCTGTTAGCCTTTGCTCTGCTTCATTCTATTCTCCAAGGCCGTATTTGCCTGTTACTCCAGGTATCTCTTTAATTTCTAGTTTTGCATTCCAGTCCCCTATAATGAAAAAGACATCTTTTTTGGGTGTTCTAGAAGGTCTTATAGTTCTTCATAGAACTGTCCAACTTCAGCTTCTTCAGCATTAGTGGTTGGGACATAGACTTGGATTTTTTGATACTGAATGGTTTGCCTTGGAAATGAACAGAGATCATTCTGTCATTTTTGAGATTGCACCCAAATACTGTATTTCACACTTTTTTTGTTGACTATGAGGGCTACTCCATTTCTTCTAAGGGATTCTTGCCCTCAGTAGTAGATATAATGGTCATATGGGTTAAATTCACCCATTCCAGTTCCTTTTAGTTCACTGATTCCTAGAATGTTGACATTCACTCTTGCCATCTCCTGTTTGACCACTTCCAATTTTCCTTGATTCATGGACCTAACATTCCAGGTTCCTATGCAATATTGTTCTTTACAGCATCGGACTTCCATCATCAGTCACATCTACAATTGGGTTTTATTTTTGCTTTGACTCCATCTCCATTCTTTCTGGAGTTATTTCTCCACTGTTCTCTAGTAGCATATTGGGCACCTACTGATCTGGGGAATTCATCTTTCAGTGGTCTATCTTTTTGCCTTTTCATACTGTTCATGGGGCTCTCAAGGCAAGAATACTGAAGTTGTTTGCCATTCCCTTCTCCAGTGGACCACGTTTTGTTAGTACTCTCCACCATGACCCATGGCGTGGCTCATTGCTTCATTGAATTAGACAAGGCTTGGTCCATGTGATCAGTTTGATTAGTTTTTTGTGGTTGTGGTTTTCATTCTGTGTACCCTCTGAAGGATAAAGATAAAGGGCTTATGGCAGCTTACTGATGGGGGAGACTGACTGAGGGGAAACTGGGTCTTGTTCTGATGGGTGGGGCCATGCTCAGTTCAGTTCAGTCGCTCAGTCGTGTCCGACTCTTTGTGACCCCATGAATTGCAGCACGCCAGGCCTCCCTGTCCATCACCAACTCCCGGAGTTCACTCAGACTCACGTCCATCGAGTCCGTGATGCCATCCAGCCATCTTATCCTCTGTCATCCCCTTCTCCTCCTGCCCCGAATCCCTCCCAGCATCAGAGTCTTTTCCAGTGAGTCAACTCTTCTCATGAGGTGGCAAAAGTACTGGAGTTTCAGGTTTAGCATCATTCCTTCCAAAGAAATCCCAGGACTGATCTCCTTTAGAATGGATTGGGTGGATCTCCTTGCAGTCCAAGGGACTCTCAAGAGTCTTTTCCAACACCACAGTTCAAAAGCATCAATTCTTCAGCGCTCAGCCTTCTTTACAGTCCAACTCTCACGTCCATACATGACCACAGGAAAAACCATAGCCTTGACTAGACGGACCTTAGTCGGCAAAGTAATGTCTCTGCTTTTGAATATGCTATCTAGGTTGGTCATAACTTTTCTTCCAAG
>SJYQ01005197.1:368228-383155 GCA_006410935.1 Redunca redunca | reverse complement strand
CTCTTTCACTTTCATCAAGAGGCTTTTTAGTTCTTCTTCACTTTCTGCCCATAAGGGTGGTGTCATCTGCGTATCTGAGGTTATTGATATTTCTCCCAGCAATCTTGATTCCAGCTTGTGCTTTGTTCAGCCTGGCATTTGGCATGATGTACTCTGCATATAAGTTAAATTATCAGGGTGATAATATACTGCCTTGACATATTCCTTTCCCGATTTGGAACCAGTCTGTTGTTCCGTGTCCAGTTCTAGCTGTTGCTTCTTGACCTGCATACAGATTTCTCAAGAGGCAGGTCAGGTGGTCTGGTATTCCCATCTCTTGAAGAATTTTCCATGGTTTTTTGTGATCTACACAGTGAAAGGCTTTGGTGTAATCAATAAAGCAGAAGTAGATGTTTTTCTGGAACTCTCTTGGTTTTTTGATGATCCAACAGTTGTTGGCAATTTGATCTCTGGTTCTTCTGCCTTTTCTGAATCCAGCTTGAACATCTAGAAGCTCCTGGTTCATGTACAGTTGAAGCCTGGCTTGGAGAATTTTGAGCATTACTTTGCTCGCGTGTGAGATGAGTGCACTTGTGCAGTGGTTTGAACATTCTTTGGCTTTTGAATGAAAACTGATCTTTTCCAGTCCTGTGGCCACTGTTGTATTTTCCAAATTTGCTGGCATATTGAGTACAGCACTTTCACAGCATCATCTTTTTGGATTTCAAATAGCTCAGCTGGAATTCCATCATCTCCACTAGCTTTGTTTGTAGTGATGCTTCCTAAGGCCCACTTGATTTCGCATTCCAGGATGTCTGGCTCTAGGTAAGTGATCACACCATCGTGTGATCACATCACTTCACTTCACTTCACATCACATCACATCACTTCATTATCTGGGTCATGAAGATCTTTTTTGTACAGTTCTTCTATGTATTCTTGCCACCTCTTCTTAATATCTTCAACTTCTGTTAGGTCCATATCATTTCTGTCGTTTATTGTGCCCATCTTTGCATGAAATTTTCCCTTAGCATCTCTTGAAGAGATTTTCTTGAAGAGGTCTCTACTCTTTCCCATTTTATTGTTTTCCTCTATTTCTTTAAAATGATCACGGAGGAAGGCTTTCTTATCTCTCTATGCTATTCTTTGGAACTCTAGTCTTTAATTAAACTTTAAAGAAGGCTGAGCACTGAAGAATTGATGCTGTTAAACTGTGGTGCTGGAGAAGATCTTGGGAGTCCCCTGAACTGCATGGAGATCAAACCAGTCAGTCCTAAAGGAAATCAACCCTGAATATTCATTGGAAGGACTGATGCTAAAGCTGAATCTCCAATATTTTGGCCACCTAATGTGAAGAGCTGACTCATTAGAAAAGACCCTGATGCTGAAAAAGATTGAAGGCAGGAGGAGAAGGGGATGGCAGATGATGAAATAGTTGGATGCCAGCACTGACCCAATGGACATGAACTTGAGCAAGCTCCAGGTAATCGTGAAGGACAGGGAGGCCTCGTGTGCTGCTGTCTATGCGGTTGCAAAGAGTTGGACATGACTGAGAATTGATGCTTTTGAACTGTGGTGTTGGAGAAGACTCTTGAGAGTCCCTTGGACTGCAAGGAGATCCAACCAGTCCATCCTAAAGGAGATCAGTCCTGGGTGTTCATTGGAAGGACTGATGTTGAAGCTGAAACTCCAATACTTGGCCACCTGATGCAAAGAGCTGACTCATTTGAAAAGACCCTGTTGCTGGGAAAGATTGAGGGCAGGAGGAGAAGGGGACGACAGAGGATGAGATGGTTGGATGGCATCATCCACTCAAGGACATGGGTTTGGGTGGATTCCAGGAGTTAGTAATGGACAGGGAGGCCTGGTGTGCTGCGGTTCATGGGGTCACAAAGAGTTGGACATGACTGAGCGACTGAACTAAACTGAGCACTGAACAGCAATAAAAACATTACTGAAGCGTGAATGAGTAAGATCTAGTATACAAATGGATCTTGTTTTTGCTATAATAAAAATATTCAAAAATCATGTTTTTATTATGTCAGTGAGTAATGATGTCAGTGAATAGAATGATAAAATCTAGTTGGCCTGTGCTTAAAGAAGGTGTGCTGCGATTCATGGGGTCTCAAAGAGTTGGACACAACTGAGCGACTGAACTGAACTAAAGAAGTAGAGCGACATATTAAATATAGAATGTACAGTGTGCACATACATGCATATACACATATATGGACACACCCACAGGCATATTGTGTACACAGATACACACAAATTATGCTCTTTTTGTGTTCTTGATATATACCAAAACAGTGTACCAGCACTCCATAAACTCAGTGATTCTTTTTTAAAAATTTCAATTGGTACATAGTTGATTTACAATCTTGTATTAGTTTCTGCTCTATAGTAAAGTGAATCAGTTATACATATACATATATCCACTCTTTATTCTTTTCGCAGATAGGTCATTATGGAGTACTGAGTAGAATTCCCTGTGCCATACTGTAGGTCCTTGTTAATTATGTCTTTTATATCACTGATTCTTTAAAAACTGATTTAAGTCTTACTTTAAGAGAGAGGTTTCTAGCTTCAGAAGTGAACAAAAAGCAGTGGGAACTTAATTAGATAACACTATAGTGAAGACATGTCTATTATACACATCCATTTGAATATTTTCTAATTTTATTACATTTTCGTTTGTTCTGGTTTCATCTTTTTAAGAGTTATTTATTCTTGCTTTGAGTAGCCTGGCAATTTGCTGGTGGCTTAATGATGTTTCCCAGGGCATTCATCGACTGTCTTTTGACTCTTATTGTCCTGTCATGCTCTTCTGGATCTTATTATCCCCTTGCTTGGAGAGCATCATCAAGGGAAATGGCTCTTGAGGTATACAGATTTTGAACATTATAATTCATATGACACAGGAATGTTCAAGTTTTTGAAACTTAGTTATTTGCTTGCTTCCTGCCTATCAGTTTAGTTCAGTTGCTCAGTCATGTCCGACTTTGCAACCCCATGAACCGCAGCATGCCAGGCCTCCCTGTCCATCACCAACTCCTGGAGTTTACCCAAACTCACGTCTATTGAGTCAGTGATGCCATCCAGTCATCTCATCCTCTGTCGTCCCCTTCTCCTCCTGCCCTCAACCTTTCCCAGCATCAGGGTCTTTTCCAAAGAGTCAGCTCTTTTCATCAGGTGGCCAAAGTACTGGAGTTTCAGCTTCAACATCAGTCCTTCCAATGAACACCCAGGACTGATCTCCTTTAGGATGAACTGGTTGGATCTCTGGATCTCCTTGCAGTCCAAGGGACTCTCAAGAGTCTTCTCCAACACCACATTTCAAAAGCATCAATTCTTTGGCACTCGGCTTTCTTTATAATCCAACTCTCACATCCATATATGACTACTGGAAAAACCATAGCATTGACTAGACAGACCTTTGTTGACAAAGTAATGTCTCTGCTTTTTAATATGCTGCCCGCTTTAAGGGTACACTTTTAAGGAAAATTTTAATTGGTAACTGGAACCATTCTAATCCTGATTAATAGACTCTCATTCACATCATGAAAAATGTGGAGTGTCTACTCATTCGCTCATTCATTCAGTGAATCTTTACTGAGCACTGGTTATTTTCAGAGTGCTGAGTGATGAGGGCAGAGCCAAGTAAGGACAGACAGAAGAAGATACCTGTCTTCATAGGCTGCAGAGCAGTTGTTGTTCAGCTTTGGTGAACATCAGACTCCCTTGGAGGTTCCTGTCCCAGATTTTCTATTTCAGTAGATCCAGGGCATGGCCTGAGAAATGTACATTTCTAAGAAGTTCCCAGGTAATTCTGACTCTGCTGGTCCAAGATCTTAGCAATTTGGGAACGTCTGGTCTAGACTTTAGAAAAAGAGCTAATCTGTCATAGAAAATGAGTCATTATTTCTGATTGTTATTAGTGCTATAGGAGAGAAGTCTGAGCTTTTGGGTGCTCTGACCAAATCAAGGAAGGCTTCAGAGCTATGTAAAACCTGGGTGAAATGTTTATAAAAAAATTTATAAAATCAAATGTTTTACATATAGTTCTTAAACTAGCCATATATCCACTAATCGTATCATTTGGTCCACAGCTCTCTGTCTTATCCACAGGGAGATAATGAGAAGCTCTATCAAATATTTTGTTAATATTAAAAGATGCCCTCTCTTGCACAATACTTGTCTGTTATCCAGTCAACTAGTCAACATTCTTTTGGGCTCAGATCTCAAGCACTGAATCTTTGCATGTGTTTGTATACAGCTATATAGGTGTACCTCATGCAACACTTGTAAAATGTGGGTTCTAAGCAACCTTTAAAAAACAAGACACACATGAAAATTTCAAGTTCACTCACTGCTATGAAAGCATACCTACTCATGCTTATGTCATGAGTTGTATCCAGTGCAACTCCCTACTCTCACCCCCACATCTGGTCACACTCAGGCTCCATACCATGTCAGTTTGGCTTCTGTAGTTGGAGATAATTATGAAATTAATGTATTGAATTTAAAAAATACTTTTCAGAATTTGAGTGGGAACAGGCAGGGCAGGAGTCCCTTGACTCATGTGACTGGGGAAGTTATCACAGGGCAAACAGTTTTATCAAGCCTTTCTTTTGCTCTTCTCAGTGATATTCTTGGCTCAGTTTGATTTCCTTCTCAGATAGCTTCTTTCTATGGTGCTAAATACACTCTGATATCTCCATTCCAGCCACTATCATCCTTACAGAATTTGATCAAAGGAGGGCTGAACAAAGTTTCTGAAAATACTGGCCCTGATTGAATCTCGAGCCCATCTCAGACCAGACATTCTGTCCAGTAGTGGGAGCTACTCTGGTTATACTGCTTAGTTCACCTGCTAATCTCTATGGCTGGGAAGGCTAGACCATGTGGCTCCCAGTTCCTTTCATCACCACACAAGTTAGTTCTAAAAGAGAAAGAGATACTGTCTGTTAGCACAATAAACTGAGAGTGATTCTGCATAGATTTCAGAACACATCACTCTTAAATAATTGGCAAGATTGTCTTGAAATCCTGGGAATTCCCACAGATTTTGTACATACCTCTTTGATACTTATGTGATGATCAACATTTGCAATACTTTGATATGTTTTTCAGTCGCTAAGTCATGTCCAACTCTTTGCAGCCCCATGGACTGCAGCACTGTCCTCCACTATCTCTCGGAGTTTGTTCAAGTTAAGGTCCATTGAGTTGGTGATGCTATCCAACCATCTCATTCTGTGCCTCCTTCTTCTCCTTTTGCCTTCAGTCTTTCCCAGCATCAGGATCTTTTCCAGTGAGTCAGCTACTCACATCAGGTGGCCAAAGTATTGGAGTTTCAGTATTAGTCCTTCCAAAATATTCAGAGTTGATTTTCTTTAGGNGTTCACCTGCTAATCTCTATGGCTGGGAAGGCTAGACCATGTGGCTCCCAGTTCCTTTCATCACCACACAAGTTAGTTCTAAAAGAGAAAGAGATACTGTCTGTTAGCACAATAAACTGAGAGTGATTCTGCATAGATTTCAGAACACATCACTCTTAAATAATTGGCAAGATTGTCTTGAAATCCTGGGAATTCCCACAGATTTTGTACATACTTCTTTGATACTTATGTGATGATCAACATTTGCAATACTTTGATATGTTTTTCAGTCGCTAAGTCATGTCCAACTCTTTGCAGCCCCGTGGACTGCAGCACTGTCCTCCACTATCTCTCGGAGTTTGTTCAAGTTAAGGTCCATTGAGTTGGTGATGCTATCCAACCATCTCATTCTCTGCCGCCTTCTTCTCCTTTTGCCTTCAGTCTTTTCCAGCATCAGGGTCTTTTCCAGTGAGTCAGCTACTCACATCAGGTGGCCAAAGTATTGGAGTTTCAGTATTAGTCCTTCCAAAATATTCAGAGTTGATTTTCTTTAGGATTGACCAGTGTGATCTCCTTGCAGTCCATGGCACTCTCTAGAGTCTTTGATATGAGATCACTTTATTGCAAATACTTGTAAAGATGACTGTTTCCTTCACCGAACTCTCTGCTTCCCATAGACAGAAACATGTTCTTAATTATTAAAAAAAAATAAAAATTTTAGGTCTAGTAGAGTACCCAGAATGCAGAAGGCAGTGAATTATCTCTTGAATGAATGAATGAATGAGAGAATTAGTAAGTGAATGTATGATTAACACAGTTAGAGTGTTGTGTTCTGTCCTCTGTAGAGGCTTGAGGAAATTTTGACAAAATGGGGAGACTCCAGAGAAAAGAAGTAGATAAGTACTTCATATGAAATATTATTGAAGTTACTAGAAATATTTGTTTTCAGATTGGAGGAAAGACCCCATCGAATGGTGGACTGGTGATCATCTTTCTGATGTTTCCTACTAGTCCAAAAGAGATTTAATCTCTTTCCTTTGAATAACCATGACATTTCATGTTTCTCTTGGAAATGATGATGGAGATAATAGTAGTGATAGTGTTAATAGCAGAAGCAGATGTCATTTACATATTTATCTACATGCTTGCTCTGTGTGTATATTTGAGCATTGCTTCCAGTTCTTTTTTCAACAGCTGTGTAACTGGACTTTAGTATACCCAGTTTGAAAATGAGAAAACTGAGGCTTAATGAGACTGAATAATTTTTCTAAGGTCATAGCTATTTGTGGCTATGTCTTAAGACTAGAATTCTAATCAGCTCTGTTGTTTTCCAAATCTGATGCTTTTGTATCCTCTTCATATATTTTCTTTTTATATTATAGTAGTTTGTAAATCTTTCTCTTAGAAACAGAGGTTTGTAAACCTCTTTCAGAAGTNATGCTTTCTCTTCTACATGTAGTAGATAGTAAGAATTTCCTGAATAGTAAGTTTAAGCATTTGAAAGAAAGTCTTAGAATAAAAAGCAAGTGGAATGTACTTGGAGCCTTTGTTTCTTAATTAGGATGATGGAAAAACAACGTGGTATTTTTCAGTGACTAGGGATTTCTGAATTTAAAAATTTCACAAGTCTTCTTTAACATCTTTACTTAAAAGAAAGCTTTACTGAGATGTAATTATCATACCATAAGGTCACCCATGTATAGTGTCGATTCAGTTTATTATTATTATTATTATATTTAATTTTAGAACATTTTCTTACCTAAAGCCCTAGCTAGAACCTTCAGGACAATGTTAGATCCCCATGGTGTCTTCCACATAATGGAAGAATAGGACCCAGGCTTTAAAGCTTTTAGAGAAGATACAGGGAGGAAATGACAAGGAAAAACAGCAGCAGAGGCTTCATTAAAAAAGGAATCCTAGTGAATGCTGATGCATAGAAGTGTGGGCTGAGGACCAGCTTAGAGCATTTGTGGATGTTGAACCCGACTTTAAAGGAGGGGTCTTTCACACCTTGGCAGAATGGTGTGGTACTTCTAAGAGAAGTGGTGATAAGTGCCCAGTGGTTTGCAGCTGGAGAGGGTCAAGGTTTGGGAGAGGCAGAGAGGTGAGTGATAGACTGTCAAAGTGAAAACTTTTGAGTTAGAACATCATGACGCACACGGCTGTTATACTGGAGTGGCAATCAGTAAATCCTTTTAAATCACATGTAATTTAGCTTAGATGAGTTGTCAGTCCGCAAAGGGTTTGGTGGGTTTGTGCAGAGACTTCCAAAGGGAGAAAGCTGTCAACCGTGAACAAACCCAGTCTCAAATTTGAATGGTATTTTTATGTGAAAACCAGCTTCCAATTGATACCTCTGATGCATCTCTTTAAAACATATTTTACTCATGCTTACTATAAGTATACACAGATCTTACAGCTCTTCTGTAGCCTTAATGGCAATCTGCTAAGTTTTGCACTATTAGGGTTTTAGTTTCATAAAGCATTTCATAATTTTATCTCAACTTGCCAAAGAATGAGTTGACTGTTGGTTTTTCACCTGCACTGTGAGCCGTCTGGTCCTGAATATCATTAATATTAATCATTATCTTTCCCCAGTCAGCCAGACTTGAAAGCATCTGTCCGCATTAGAGAGGCACAGAATCAATCTGCATGTGAAGCAAGAGGCTTTGCAAACAAAACTTTTACTACAGAGCATTTGCAATTTGACTTCCAAGTGTTTAAAGGTGGTGCACATTTTCTAAATTTTAAACATATACTGTGCTTGGTTTGAAATTCGTGTGGTTAGGGAGTTTGTTTAAAATCAGTTAAAATTTTTGTTTATTTTTACCTTCACCAAACCAACTCTCCTTGGCTAGTGCTAGTTTACCATTTACTAGCTGTGTATGACTTTTGGGCTCTTATCTGAAGTTTCCTCATTTACAAACTTGTGCATGATATAACCGAGCTCCTGAAATGGTGGGGAGGATTGCGCAGTGCCTCCAGGATGAGCCTTCAGTGCACAGCCTCAGCACCATACCCACTCGCGTATGGGAGCCATCTCTTCCCAACAGTGCAATACCTCACACATAACTCATTGCAGTTTTAGTTAATGTCAAAATAAATGAGCAAATTTGTGAACTGATCATCATTAGAGACTTGTTTTCTATACTTATTAAGCCAGACTTTAAAAAAGAGAATCCCCCAAACATAATGTGTTTATTTGCTTGCATTCTCTGAATTTTATATTGTCTTTCTCAGAGGAATTGAGAGCTCCTGTTGGATACAGGATCTAACTAATTTTTTCAGCTATTTAGGAAACTCCAGCAAGAATAGCAATCATTTTTGCAGATGGTGAGAAAGGCAGATGGTTGAAGTGGCAGTTAAGCTGTATCATGACATAGGCCATAAATGCAGAATTGTATAAAAAAAACAAAAACAAAAAACAAAACCCAAACAACAGTTATTTATAATTCTGTTGAGACATCTAGTTTTTAAACTATGTTCTTAAGTAGCCTTCATCAGATAAGGTAATTTATTAATATTTGAGAATAAAATTGAGTGGCCTCAAGGGCTTACTATATATGATTTATTATTAACTGGAAATAACTATAGAGAATTGTCTTTAATTTTGATTCTCCTGCTTCAATATTAGACTTATCATTGCTTTCAAGGAGAAATGGTACTTTCAGCTGAACATGTGAAATAAATTTTAGTCTATTTTTAAAAAGCATGTTCAGCTGTGAAAGAACTTGAGTGATTTTTCTCTTTGCATGTAGACTGCCTTTTCTATTTTTTCGCTGAGCATATACATTTTGTTTTGAAATGGCTAACTCACTTAATGTTTCTTTCTAGTTCCAAAAGATAAGAATTTTATAATCACAAATTTCTGGGTTTGGCTGACTCGTAGCTACTTAGTTGTATTTTGTTTTATTTTTGGGTACACACATGTGTGAGAAGAAAAGTTTAAAAGACTACCCTCCATGAAGGTAGAGGAGATCTTAATCCTGTCATTTAGAACACAGGTGACAGGGTCTAGAAGCCTCAGGGGGAAATAGTTTGGCTACGGTTTTTGTAGTTTAACCTCAGGTTATTTGGAAAGACTCAGAGAACAGCTACCAGTGTATGAAATAACGGGATTGAAATGTGAAGCTAGAGATATTCAACTAGAAAAGTAACTTTTTTGTTTTATCATCACTAAGCGCAAAGCAAGATGATGTGGGCTGTAGAAAGGGGAAAGGAAGAGAATAGTAAGGGGTGGGTCTCAACACAAGGAAGATAATCTGCAGAGAAACTTAGGGCATTTGTGGAATAAAGTGAACAAGTGGCTAGAAGAGTAAGAGTTGCAGTCATGTTCTGTATGTTTTAAAGAGGAATTTCATAATGATACACTGTGTATATGAGGTAAAGTCTTTGCAGCTTAGCATAAAACCATTTGGAGGTAACTGTCATTCTCCCACCGAAGTGTTTTTTTCTGTCTCATTTTGTTACTGAAGTTTTATATTCTCTTCAGCTGGCCCTCTGTTTTGTCACTGTTTGGACCTTACCTAGGCTGTCAGTTTAACATTTTTGTTATTGGAAGTTTAAAGCAAATAAAGCATGTTATAGGACCTGCAAGTTTTTTTTTTTTTTTTTAATTTCTTTTTCTTTTGCAGACACAGATAATGTACAAGTGGATAGAGCCCAAAATCTGCCGAGAGGATCTCACGGATGCTATTAGGTTGCCCCCTTCTGGAGAGAAGAAGGATTGCCCACCTTGCAACCCTGGATTTTATAACAATGGATCATCTTCCTGCCATCCCTGCCCTCCTGGAACATTTTCGGATGGAACAAAGGGTATGGAATATCAATTGGCCCAAGAATCGGACCTGTAGTAAAATAAACTTGTTGGGTCACATTGACATTGTCCTGAATTGCTTTTATGGAAAATTCCTTAAAACACATAATTTTCTTATCTCACAGGCTGAAGAAGAGTTAAGAAATATAAGGGAATTATGAGACTGCAGTGGCTTATTCAGTATAGCAAAGAATAGTTGTTTTTTTTACATTAAAACCCTTCAGTATTTTATTAGGAGTATAGATGGAAATCAAGTACAAAGAGAAACATGTTAAATGCAAATATATTTTTAATGCAAACAAATCAAACGATGTTAAAATCTGATTCATCAAAGGATATTTTAACAGAATGATATTAACATTCCTTCTAAACAGAATTAATACATATGAAAACCAAAAGATCACACAGGTTAGAGTAGACTAGAGCACATTGTCAAAAAACGCACCTTAAAATTATTGATATTGGCACAAAACCCAGAAATATAGAGTACCAAAATAGAAAAGAGCGGAATTGATATAACGTTTTTTTTTTTTTTCTTCTGTTTCTGTTCTTTCTGTTTGGGGGTAAAGTAAGCTTTTAAAAAGGAGTATGTATAAAGTGGAATGGAATCTTAATGGTGTAACAATTCAGGAAAAATAATTGTTAGATCTACAACTTAGACAGTAAATGAACCCATGATTAAATATTTCAAGTGAGATATTGAAAAAAAGAAAATAATCATATCCTTGGGAAAAATAGTATAAAATGGAGCCAAACATTTATTAGTTTTATGACAGTTTTAAGCCAGTAAAAATACTACAGAGGAAAGAGTATTTTCAATAAACGATGCTGTAACAATTGAACATCCAAGTACAATAAAATAAACTCAAGTTATACTTACACTGTATACAAAATTAGCTCAAAATTGATCATAAACCTAAATGTAAAATGTACAACTTAAAATACCTAGATGACAACATAAAAATCTGTTTGGCCTTAAGCTTGACAAGGAGTTTTCAGATAAAAGAAAAATATCACAGTACATGAAAGAAAAAAAAATGATGTTGGAATTACAAACATTAAAATATTTACTTTTCAAAAGACATTGTTAAGAGATTGAAAGGAAAAACAACAAACGGGGAGAATAAATAATGCAAATCAGATAAAAGATTACATATAGAATATGAAGAACTCTTAAAATGCAACAATTAAAAACCAAATTTTTTAAATGGGCAAAAATTTGAATATACTTAATCATAAGTGCCCATCTTTGCATGAAATAGTCCCTTGGTATCTCTAATTTTCTTGAAGAGATCTCTAGTCTTTCCCATTCTGTTGTTTTCCTCTATTTCTTTGCATTGATTGCTGAGGTACGCTTTCTTATCTCTCCTTGCTATTCTTTGGAACTCTGCATTCAGATGCTTATATTTTTCCTTTTCTCCTTTGCTTTTCGCTTCTCTTCTTTTTTTTTTTTAATGGCATTTCGTGTAACACACATCCTCTTAATGGGATGATGCTTTGGATAATTTTAAGGGAATTCCACTAATTTAAGTGATTAAGGATAAGCACTCCTTTTCCAGTGTGTGTGTGTGCACACAAACGTTGATGTAAGCATAAAATACAACACTTATTTCAATTGGAATGATCACATTTTATAACATAATAATAGAAAAAATTGATTATTTTGATCAGATAGCAATTAAATAGTCCCTAAGTAGGTTGTTTCAATGTGTACATTTGGGAAAAACTTAACAATATTAAAGAAAGGTGGTTACAGAATTTGTTTTAATTTTATTAGATAAAGATTACAACGCATTATTGTTGTAGATACCTTACTTGAGTATAGCCATGCTGTATGCTTAATATCCAGAGCTGTTGAGAGCATAAAAAGCAGTTGAATTGATTTGTGTTCAAATCTGCTTGCTGCAGGCTATCAATAGTATGATGTATCCACTAATTTGAATTCCGTTTTCTCATTTGTAAAATTGCAGAGAATAATATCTAGCTCATCATCATTGAGAAGTTATGTGAAAATGTCTCCTGTAGTACTTTAGTACCAGAAAATGCTTGCTCAATAAAAAATGTCTCTCTCTCCCCTTGTTTTACTGATGTGGTAATGCTGCAGAGTGTCTTGGCTACATGAAAACAATGGTTGTAAAAGACCCTTTATTTCAATGTTGCAGATTTAAATATTAATTTAAATAAAGTTTGTTTATAAATCTCTTTCCACACTCCTCAGCTCCTGTCATCACTTTTCAGTATAGCCTGTATTTTGAATTTCAAGTCATCAGTCCATAATTAAGTGATATAATGTTTTGTTAAGTTTAGTAACTAATAGGAAGGATGTAATATTTCTTTCTTTATGAAGTGGAGGAAACTGATTCTAAAATCACATGTAAGAGAAGTTATTTCAGAGTTACCTTTCTTATGCAAGTTTGTAATTTCTTATATATGTTTGTAAACACGGTCATACACTCCATAGGAAGAGGAGTAAGAGATGATTTAACCCTCCCCAAGCTCAGTGCTGAGCCAGAAAACCAAACTAGGCACTATAATTCAGTATAAGCAGTTACGCCCAGAAATGAAATTATTTAGAAGAGTTTATGTTTGTTTCCTTTTTCATGTTAGTCAAGTATATGTATACTCTACCCAGAATTATTTTTTTCAGACTGTTCTTGAAAAAGTTCTTAATTCTTAAGAGCTTTACTCTCTCTCCTTACTATTTGCCTCCCTGATGATTAAAGTTTAGTAGTGCTTGGAACAGAGGAAGAGGAAATTAACCAGATGTGACATCACTGTAATTCTCTGTCCCACTTATCTCTTGTAGAATGTAGACCATGTCCAGCAGGAACGGAGCCTGCACTTGGGTTTGAATATAAATGGTGGAATGTACTTCCTGGCAACATGAAAACCTCCTGTTTCAATGTTGGGAATTCAAAGTGTGACGGCATGAATGGTGAGTTCAGAATCAGCCTTCTCAATGTATTTTGGTGGTAGAGTCTCTTGGACTCACTTGTGTAAAAACACACTAAATATTGGTATGAGGAACCTTAATCTTATCTCTTAGCTACTTGTCTTCCAGACCTCGCATAAAAATAGTTAATACAGTGCCACAGCCACATGACTGTCCTATAAGAATATAAACTATTTTGCATTTTTGGAGTCAGTTTTGAAATGGATATTGAGGATCACCATTTATGGTTGTTATAAATACTGGAATAGGTTACTAAGGGAGGCAATGAAATCTATGTTGTTTTCTTGGAAGGGTCATAGTGTATACATACCACTTTACGGAAGGGTTCTGCCTGGTTTGGTTTTCTGGCTCAGCACTGAGCTTGGGGAGGGTTAAATCATCTCTTACTCTTCTTCCTATGGAGTCTATGACCATGTTTACAAACATGTATCAACCTCACTTACTGAAAACTTGGAAACATGGCTGAACGCTATAGGATGGTTGCTGAATTTTATTTGTTCTTACATTTTAGTGAGCGTAGCACTCCATTATTCTGCAATATTTGTTGTTTGAATGAATGACAATATCTCTGTGTATTTTTAAACTTGACGCTAGATATAGATGTTATGGATACTAAAATGTGCTCTTTACTTTTACAAGTTTACTGGTATTTTTTATCAGTTCAGTTTTTCTCAATACTATAGTTAATCATTGGGAAAATGCTATTTAATCACATCTGTTTTATATCAACCTATCCAAAATAAACAGATTTGAAATGTGGGGAGTGAGGTGTACACATGAGTACTCAGGTTGACAAATCCTAGGTCCCTGAATAATTTTGGTTAAACAGATGCATGAAGGAAACCTTTATATATAAAGAACATTATGGAGCAGTACTCTTTATCACCTAATAATCCCACTTCTGGGATTTTTTCCTACAGGAGAAGAAATTACATAGTAATTATTACCTGACTATAGGATTTATGTTCTAAAATTATCCTGTGGTTGAAGAAGTTTGAAATATTGCAAAAATAAGAAGGAGAATGCATCGATGAAAGCATTGGTACATTTGTGTGTGCATGCACTTACTAGTGAAGATTATCTGAAACATTAACTTTTTAAAGAAGTTACTCTTAGTCTAAATTTCATGACAGTATTTGATTTAGCCACTTGCTTACTCATTCACTTGTTTAGTTGTTAAATCAAGTCCAGCTCTTTTGCCAACCCCATGGACTGTAGCCTGCCAGCCTCTTCTGTCCATGGGATTTCCCAGGCAAGAATACTGCGGTGGATGCCATTTTCTTCTTTGGGGATCTTCCCAACCCAGGGATCTAACCCATGTCTCCTACATTGGCAGGTGGATTCTTTATCATTGAGCCACCAGGGAAGGCTTCTCCTTCATTCAGAGGCTATAATTTAAATTTTTGCTGATTTTCTGAAATGTTCAATTATTATTTTAAGTATACATTTCTGCAATATTAGCATGTGATACTGAAATAGCAAACAGTAGGTGAAAGATACAAAGATAAAAGGTGATTATAATTTTATGACTGGTGGTTTGGTAAGTAGCCTTGAGGAAAGCAGTGCTCAGAATAATGAGGACCAAAGTGAGAGGCCCAGGGTAACTTGTCTCATGAGATCATTACTGCATCATGGAGTTAAAGTGGATGTGCTTTGACCAACCTGACTGTGTGACTTGAAGTACTTTGAGGTTCTTTTGTATGCTCAATTGGAATTTCTCATGGTTGCAGAACAGGTATGTATCAGTTCAGTTCAGTCGCTCAGTGGTGTCTGATTCTTTGCGACCCCATGAATCGCAGCA
>SJYQ01005197.1:278267-360471 GCA_006410935.1 Redunca redunca | reverse complement strand
AACTTTCTTGCTTTTTCCAGGATCCAGAGGATGTTGGCAATTTCATCTCTGGTTCCTCTGCCTTTTCTAAAACCATCTTGAACATCAGGGAGTTCACGGTTCACGTATTGCTGAAGCCTGCCTTGGAGAATTTTGAGCATTACTTTACTAGCATGTGAGATGAGTGCAATTGTGTGGTAGTTTGAGCATTGTTTTGCATATCCTTTCTTTGGAATTGGAATGAAAACTGAGCTTTTCCAGTCCTGTGGCCACTGCTGAGTTTTCCAAATTTGCTGGTCTATTGAGTGCAGCACTTTCACAGCATCATCTTTCAGGATTTGAAATAGCTCAACAGAAATTCCATCACCTCCACTAGTTTTGTTCCTAGTGATGCTTTCTAAGGCCCACTTGACTTCACATTCCAGGATGTCTGGATCTAGGTGAGTGATCACACCATCATGATTATCTGGGTTGTGAAGATCTTTTTTGTACAGTTCTTCTGGGTATTCTTGCCACCTCTTCTTAATATCTTCTGCTTCTGTTAGGTTCATACCATTTCTGTCCTTTATTGAGCCCATCTTTGCATGAAATGTTCCCTTGGTGTCTCTAATTTTCTTGAAGAGATCTCTAGTTTTTCCCATTCTGTTGTTTTAGTAGATAGTTAATAGTCTGTTAATAGTTTCCTGCATGATATACAAGATATGTGTAGATTTAAGTATTATCTCCCGAAGGTAGTAAAAGAAATGATGACTAATCTTCAACACATCCATGAATAACCAAGAAGCCTGTAATCCTATCAGGTCTCTCTCCTCATTTTGTCAATCTGTTAGTTCCTATTTATACTTAGTGTCATGACTGAGATCAGATTCCCATTCTCTCTCAACAGTAGTCTGTTGTCTATTTTTCTTACTTCCATCCTGTCAATTTTGCTGTCAAAATTATCTTCATAAACATATAAACAATAGTGGTTCTCAAAGTGTGGTTCCTGGACTAGCATCAGCTGAGTACTTTTAGAAATGGAAATTTCTGAGCCCTACACTAGTCTTACTGAGAAACTCTGGTGATAGGGCCCAGCATTCTGTATTTTAGCAAGCCTCGAGGTTGGTTCTAATGTGCACTAACGCTAGAGAACCAATAGCCTATAAATACACTTAAAATTCCTTAGCATGGCATCTATATGGCTTTCTGTACTCCTTGCCCAGCCTCTGTTACCAAAGCACCGTTACTACTCAGCCCCCTTTAGACACCCTGGATTGTTAGTGGAACACTCTCTCCTTTTTCATTTCATATGCCTTGGCACACTAAGCTAGCATGACTTTCTTTTTTGTCTGGTGAACACCCATTCACACAACACTTCAAGGGCAGCTCAAACCTCACCTTTCTGGGAAGCTTTCTCTTATTCCTTTAAGTAAAGTTAACCACTCTCTCCAGTGTGCTCCTAAAACCTTTTGAGAAAACCCTATTTTAATTATGTGAATGTATTTATTATTTGTCTCTCTCAGTTGATCAAGCATTCCTGAGAGTAAGGATCATACATATTACTATTTATTTTGGAAAATCAATCTTAAGCATTTTTAGCTCATAGCAGGATCTGTTAGTTTTCTTTACTCTGTGATTTGATTTCTGCACAAGAATTTTTGAGATATGATCACCTAAATAACATATCAAAATGCTTTGAACATCATGTAGTGTTTTGCAAGGGTAAGGTGCAAAACTGATATTCCATTGATTATTGAAATAAACACCCAGAAGGTGTTTAACAAAGCACTATCAGTATATTATGAGATGCTTTTTGGAAGTGGCATGTGTGACTATTTGGTTGTTTGGTAATGTGAGAAGCTGTGTAACGTGTGACAAGCACATATCAGATATGCTATAAAGATATATTTCTTGAGTTCACACCACAGATAGTTATTCCTATCTGCAGTATGAACTCAAGAAACATATCTTTATAGCATATCTGTTTGCTTTATAACATGTTTGTCGGCAAAGCTTGCCCTTGCATCATAGAAAGAAAGAGATATGGCTTGAGCTCATGCCATTGTTTTGTCAACATTTCAGATAACTAAAAGAAGCCTGTTCAAATTCCTAAGTCATCTTTTAGGGTTTCTGCAGGGAAGACTTAATTAGAAAATTCAGAATTAGTCCCATTTTTCATTTCAAATCAATTAGATGTGTGTTACATTACTTGCTGTACTTACTGCATTTGCTTTCTGACCGTGTTAATGACATAATATTGGTTGGACTGTCACACATTCATATAATATTCTAGATATTGAATTTAGCTAAGGAAATCAGAAATAAAGTGTTACACACTTATATTTTTAGAATTCAAATATAAACAAAAGAAGATTGCATGAACATAAAATAACATTCTAGCTAATCTGCACTGTAAATTGCAAATATAATTCAGGGAGAATTTAGAATTCCTGTGTAAGAGTCACCTATCAGAATCCCTCAAGGGGAAAAAAAAGATGGAAAGAAAGCATTGTTAGTTTATGAGGCTCCTAGAAGTTTGCTGTCAGAAGTTTGTTTTCTTTTTCCTATGTGTATTTCCTATGCTAGCGTCACACAGATATACACATATACCAATCTCTCTCACAAAAGGATAACTCCTCAACATACTGATTTGAGATCTCTTTCAGGTTATATTGACAATGTGGTTGATACATTGTAGTTAGTAAGCTAGTGAATGCTTGTGTAGAATTGAAGGGAAGGTTTTGAGAGTTTTAGGCTTACATGCTCTGCAGATAAATTACTATAAACACAGGATTGTGATGTATATACATATATATTCATACTGAATTTGTGCTTTCTTATATATATTTATTTTCTATATTTTAGGATATTAATAGAAAAAGTACGAATGTGGTGGAGTCATGGGGTGGAACCAAAGAAAAACAAGCTTATACCCATGTCATCTTCAAGAATGCCACATTTACATTTACATGGGCATTCCAGAGGACCAATCAGGGTCAAGATGTAAGTTCCAAGCACTTAAAAAAAAAAGAGCAAAGATGATACTCCTTATGGAGACTTATACAAAGTGCTCACTGAAATCTACTGGAGGAAAAGACTTAGCTTTTTACTGATGTGAAATCAATCATTTGGTTATGAGTAGACTGGTATAAAATGATATATATATACACACACATATTTATTTGTGTTTTGAAAGCAAGACTATGAAATGGAATGACGACATATCTTCGAATTGCTCTACACTTTGAATAAACATAGCTGTTAAAAGTTTAAGAGGAAGAAAATCTTACTTTGTAGTTATTTAAAAACTTAGTTGTAAAGCTTTCTGAGCCTTTGGGAAGGCTGGTAACTTTCTTCCTCTTCGTCTGAATGATCTGTCATTTGCTCAGATGCCGTTTCTTGGTGTTGGTTTGATACTTCAGTGTCATGATTGCCTCCTTCTGTGGCTTGAAGACTGTATATGTACATGTTGTTGGGTTAACACACAGAACTGTTCTCTTTTACTTTCTGCTAGAATAGAATAGACCTTAATCCTCTCGTAAGTATTTTCCGTCATATGCTTCAAGCACATGTTATTGTTGTAGATCTCCATCATAATGACCTTCCGAGGGTGGGAATAAGGTAAAATCACTGTTTAAGATGCTGCCTTAACACTATGATGGCAGATGGAGAGCATTTTCTCTTTTCTCTTCAGATTTTCATTGAGGAACCTGTTCCTCAGGTTTCACTTGACTCCAGCTGTGTTTTATGAGAGTTCAGAGTCCCAGCCTGTGGGGTGTGAACATGCTATAGAAGACTTCCTGGCCTCCCTTTTGTCTTTGCCTCAGACAAAAAGCATTTAAGAAGCTGCTTTCTACTAGTGGTGCTCACTGCTTGATGAAAACTAGACCTTAATTGACTCAGTGTCACAAGAAGGAAAAGTATTAGTAAGATCCAGGTTTTTACTCTCTGTTGTGCATCTGGTAGAAGTCCCAGTGTGTTGGTTAAGGAAAGTGCTAAAGAGGGAGAGGAGACCCAAAGAACCGATGCGGTTGCATCAATGTCACACAGTTAGTGTTTGAGTAAGGACTTTTTAATCCTTGGTCCAAGTCTTTTTCAACTTACCACACTGTAAACATCATTATAAACATGTTTATCATGATATTTAGACTATATCAGAATAAACAGTGATGGAAGATATCCTATTGGTTCTTCCAAGTCTATACATATGCCTGAATTTTTACCATTTATGATATAATCTCATGGTGATTGTGGCAAAATTCCTGGAACTCCATAACCATGAAAATTAGCTTCTAGTGTTAAGTCTTAGGTGCTTCCCTGGTGGCTCAGAGGTTAAAGCATCTGCCTGCAATGCTGGAGACCTGGGTTAAGTCTTAATAATTTAAAAAAAGAAAAGTACCAAAAAGCAGTACTATTAATCTACTGTCAGTTATAAATTGCTAGGTTGGAATACTTTGCTTAGTTATTTTGGTGATATGAACATAAAACAATCTGATTGTACAACTGAGTGCCAAGGCAGAAGTCATTACTTTCTGCTCTCTTTTTAGAATAGACGGTTCATCAATGACATGGTGAAGATTTATTCTATCACTGCCACTAATGCAGTAGATGGGGTGGCGTCTTCATGCCGTGCCTGTGCCCTTGGTTCTGAACAGTCGGGCTCATCGTGTGTCCCCTGCCCCCCAGGCCACTACATTGAGAAAGAAACCAACCAGTGCATGGAGTGTCCACCTGATACCTACCTGTCCATACATCAGGTCTATGGCAAGGAGGCTTGTATTCCATGTGGGCCTGGGAGTAGAAGCACTCAGGTAAGTGGGTCTGTATTTCAGTTATCCCCAGGAAAGCATATTTTAATAGACAAACTCAAAGGTTTCTCTTAATGTTTCTAATTTATATTTATAAATGGCTTTTTAAATTCCCTTCCTTATTTTACCCTGCCTTGCATCTATTGAGTGCTTAACATGTGTCTTGAAAGTGATAATTACTGGGGACATAGAATATTAAGAAGAACATCTAGATAAGAATACCTTCCTGAAATATTAAAAGTGATTTCTTGTATATTCCATTATGGCAGAACAAGTAAGCTGCCTCTCTATAGGTAGGCTGTAGGTGTATATGGAGAACAGCAAGATTATCTTGTAACATTTTAAGGGAAAAGATTGATGCTATATTATAAGTGAAGTAAAAAATAGTTTGATGTCTATTTGAACTGGCATGGCAGGACATTTTGGCTATAGATTAAAAATACCTTTCCACAAGAAACTAATCTTAGAAAACTTCACTCTTTAAAAAATTCTAACTCTTCTGAACTTTGCTTAGAGAAATCTAGAGTTTAGAAATTTTCTATATTAGAGTGGTAACATATGCCATGACTAAAACAAAACTACTGAAATAGTTTTTAAACCTAGAACTTTTAGGAAACACTTTTTTTTTTTTTTTATAGCAGCTAATGCTTTCTTTCCTGCCATATTGTTTTTGCTTTGTTTTGTTTTACATTTCTTAATGTTTATGGTCAAAGGATCACTCAGTGTGCTACAGTGACTGCTTCTTCTACCATGAAAAAGAAAATCAAAGTTTGCATTATGACTTCAGCAACCTCAGCAGTGTGGGCTCCTTAATGAATGGTCCCAGCTTTACCTCCAAAGGAACAAAGTACTTCCATTTCTTCAATATCAGTTTATGTGGGCATGAGGTGAGTTCTGGCAAGGTGAGATGGGGCTGGGTTTCAGCTCTCATTGAGCTGTTTTCTGTGTTGGTGGACAATAAAATCTCTATGGAAACTAACAGCCAAATGTCAGAAAGTGAACTTTGACAGCTTAAATCCTTTGTTGCCTTCTAGCATATTTTCTCCACCAGCAGCATCCTTGTCTGGTTCTCAGTCCATCAAAGCACTTATCCAGTCAGTTGAACCCCCAAAGCTTGAAGCTATGGTGTAAGGGCTTTGAGGATCTTTCATTTTTGTAAAGATGGGTCAGGTTTGTCAATCCCACCTATTTCTTAGGGAGAAAGTTAAGCTTTGAGAAAGTTTTATTGTTTTTCTGGTCAAGTTTATGTTAAAAAGAAAAGACTTTTCAGAGGAAGTTTGTCCAAAAACAAAATGGAAATAAGCAGGGTGTAAGTGTCAGTTGATGAGGTAGCCTCTGCTAATAAATTATGGGATTTAATTTTCTTTGAGAAGTGGAACGTTAATTGATACTGGTAAGGGGAGAGTTACAGGACTATGTATCCAATAATTTTGTGGGCATACAAGGTTGGAGTTGGGATATGTTCACCCTTAGCTAAGTTGAAAATATAATAAGTCATTTTCTCCGTATCTGTTCCCTTATTAACTCCTATATTCTTTATTTTGAACTGCTCTGCCAAACTTTGTACAAAGGAAATAAAAAGAGATCTCATGACTACAGAGGTTTTCAAACAGAAAGATCTATGCATTTTTACATGGCATGACATTTGTCCTATCCTGATTTTACATGGGGCAATCCAGCACACTCACCTGATTAGTCGCTAAGTTCACTGAATATATAATTATATGTTAAATAGCTATTGTGTTAAATGCTATGTAAAGCAGGGAATACGATTAATTCCATTATATTGGGTTGGCTGAAAAGTTTTTCCAGCGTTTTCTTAAAATGTTACAGAAAACCCGAAACAAACTTTTGGCCAACCCAATATATCATGCTTCTTCTCAATCTCCTTCCTGTATGACCACTGTCTTAGCTTTTGTCTTCTCTCTTCTGTCTTCCTTCTCTTTCTTTCCTTTTTATTCTAATTCTTTTACTGTTATTCTCTTATTCCTTTCCTCAGTAGTTTCTCTCTGCTCTTTTTCTTTGTTTCTCTTTTAGTCTCAACAATTTAATTTAAGCTTAGTAAAAATATATTGCACCTGTATTATGGTGAGCAGGCTTGGTAGAGAGAAAACATTTTATAGGTTAAGATTGCTAGCTGCATTAAGAAAGAGAAATCTTTGTTCTTTATGCCCATCTGTGCACATTCTACATCTAAGACCAGTAAAATAGTAGTGTTTCTCTTTTTCTTTATACATGTCTTCACAGAAGTTAAAGAGTAAGCTAAAGTGCTTTTTAGTGGAACTACAGTATATTTAAACATATGATATTAAAAAAATTAAAGTCTTCCCAGTTTTATAACTATCTTCCAAATGATTATAAAAGTAAGTGCCTGTATTCCCTAAAACATACTGTGAACTTGAGCAGATCCACATCATTGAGTCTACGAGTAGGTGAATAAAAACACTTATAGTGACCAACTGTTTAGAATTTAGATGTTGTCCTAGACTTTTATATTTTCTTTTTTAGACTTGACAATACTTTTCTGCCACACACAGGCCTATTCAGGAGAAGGAAGAACAGGTGTTTTTTTTTTTCTTGGCATTAAAACTTTCACCAGCAGTTTTCCATTCCCTTTGTAGGCATTGTTGTCTGAAGAATTGAAGATCTCATAGATGACTTATATTTCCTTAAGTCAAGTGGCTTTCATCCAGCACAAATGAAGTCTGTAGTTGGGGGAGCAGTGCAGCCCTGAATCACTGTACTCATTAGAATGGCAGATTTTCCACTCATTATCAGAGAAATGCAAATCAAGACCACAGTGAGGTACCATTTCACACCAGTCAGAGTGGCTGCGATCCAAAAGTCTACAAGCAATAAATGCTGGAGAGGGTGTGGAGAAAAGGGAACCCTCCTACACTGTTGGTGGGAATGCAAACTAGTACAGCCACTCTGGAGAACAGTGTGGAGATTCCTTAAAAAACTACAAATAGAACTGCCTTATGACCCAGCAATCCCACTGCTGGGCATACACACCAAGGAAACCAGAACTGAAAGAGACACGTGTACCCCAATGTTCATCGCAGCACTGTTTATAATAGCCAGGACATGGAAGCAACCTAGATGTCCATCAGCAGATGAATGGATAAGAAAGCTGTGGTACCTATACACAATGCAGTATTACTCAGCCATTATAAAGAATACATTTGAATCAGTTCTAATGAGGTGGATGAAACTGGAGCCGATTATACAGAGTGAAGTAAGCCAGAAAGAAAAACACCATTACAGTATACTAACACATATATATGGAGTTTAGAAAGATGGTAATGATAACCCTGTATGCGAGACAGCAAAAGAGACACAGATGTAAAGAACAGAATTTTGGACTCTGTGGGAGAGGGAGAGGGTAGGATGATTTGGGAGAATGGCATTGAAACATGTATACTATCATGTAAGAAACGAATCGCTAGTCTAGGTTTGATACAGGATACAGGATGCTTGGGGCTGGTGCACTGGAATGACCCAGAGAGAGGATATTGGGAGGGTGGTGGGAGGGGGGTTGAGGATTGGGAACTCATGTACACCTGTGGTGGATTCATGTCAATGTATGGCAAAACCAATACAGTATTGTAAAGTTAAAAAAAAAAAAAAAAGAATGTCAGATTTTCAACCCTGTTTGAACATTGGAATTGGGTAAAGAATCTGCCTGCAATGCCGGAGATGCAAGTCTGATCCCTGAGTGGGGAAGATCCCATGGAGAGGGCATGGCAACCCACTCCAGTGTTCTTGCCTGGAGAATCCTATAGACAGAGGAGCCTGGTGGGCTATAGTCCATAGGGTCACCAAGAGTCAGATATGACTGAAGTGACTGAGCACCCGAGAGCTTTTAAAAAAATACTGGTGCCTGAGCTCGCTCACCAGATCCCTAAAATCAGAATTGTGGTGAGGACAGAGCCAATGCTTTGCTAGAATCACTAGGAAGTTGAGATCCAGTTTAGAGACTTACCTTTAGTAAAAACTTCTTTATGACTTTGTTTTCCTAGGGGAAGAAGTTGGCTCTCTGTACCAACAATATAACAGACTTTACAGTAAAGGAAATGGTGGCAGGGTCAGACGATTACACGAATTTGGTAGGAGCATTTGTGTGCCAGTCAACTATTATTCCTTCTGAAAGTAAGGGTTTCCGAGCAGCCTTGTCATCACAATCCATCATTCTGGCAGACACATTTTTGGGTAAGTTTCATTTGGTTCATATATTCATGCATGCATTTGTTTAAAATTATGGTACTGATAACTTGTCTCTGCAGTGGTGCTTACCATAGGTGATTAAAACCCACAGATAATTCTAAGTCATCACTTTATAACATAGTTTAGAATTCCCTTTTGATCATTCTTAATGAGTATTAGAAGCTTCCAAAGTTATGTATTAATTCATATGACATGTTGATCTCTGGCAGTCGGCCTTTCATCAGATTTTCTAAGAATTTATGAGACAAAATAATAATAACCTCCCAAACTGTGAGCAAAAGAAGAGTAAACAAACACAATATAGACTCAAATCACAATATCTGTCACCAGTTTTCATCATCTTTTCTCATACCAGAGGAAATCTGGTGACAAACAGCAAGAGTGAGTGTGCTAAATTTTATTTTCCATCTGCCCTTTCTATCTCTGGTCTGGAAAGTATAGGAAACTTTAAAAATAATTCAGGTCCCTAACTAGTTATTCTTAAGGATCTGGTTTATTAAAATATCTGGAGTAGGATTAAGGATCTAACAATGCATATGATAACCTAACAACTTAAAGAGCTTCTTAGATGATTCTAATCTGCAGCTAGATTTGAGTCTATAGATTGAATCTATAACCATTGTTATAGACTCTGGACTTCCCTGGTGTCTCATATGGTAAAGCATCTGCCTGAAATGTGGGAGACCTGGGTTTGATCCCTGGGTTGGAAAGATCCCCTGGAGAAGGAAATTGCAACCCACTCCAGTACCACTTACAGACGACAGAAGAATTTAGCACTGAGGACAGTTGCTATAATTTTCAGCACCAAGGACAGTTACTGAGCTTGCGCTCAGCATCAGAACTCTTAGAATAAAGGTTGCTGTTATTGTTTGCTATCATTTTGCATGGGGTTGATGGGTGGGGAATCCTAAAAGCAAGGAAAGCCTTGCTTTTAGATAAAACGAAATTTGAAGTTACTGTCTGTAAATATTTAGGGCACACAAAATTTTATTTTGTCAAATGTGTTTATAATGAATGTGAACGGATGAAAACCTACATTGGCAAGGTAGCCCAGCTCATTTGACATAACTTACAAGAGGCTTAGAGTTACATAATAGTAGATTGTTGAAATGTTAAAACTAGAAGGGACTATGCAGACCACTAAATTATTGCATGCATTTTACAAATTCAGGACATAAGAATCAGGGAAGTAAAGTGACTAAAGCAAAATTGCAAAGTTAAGGAGTATTTTTTACTCTGGAAACCTTGTAAGGTTTATTATTCTTAACAATAATACATTAATTTTACATGATATTTCTAGTTAAAATGACAGCCTCAAAATAAAGCTATTTTCTCTTAGATATAGAGACTAAGTAAACCTAATTTTCCCATATTGCTTAATAGTTTCTTTTTTATTGTCATCTAGGAGTAACAGTTGAAACCACATTGCAAAATATTAATATAAAAGAAGATATGTTCCCAGTTTCACCAAGCCAAATACCAGATGTGCATTTCTTTTATAAGTAAGTGAACATGCTGCTTCTTCTGATTATTTTCTTAATTATAAGGACATCACTTCAGGGTTTCTAACATAGAAGCTTATTTTGAATAGATAATCAGTAGTTGGTTCTTAAATGAAAGACTTAGTAAAAACATGGAATATTTAGAAAGCACTATGCAATTTTTCTCATATATATAATCTTTTAAATAAGGCAATAAAGAGACTCTTCATTGTCTAGGCAGTAATTATTTGTAATTCACACATCAAAACATCAGCCTAAGTCACTATGACCTCTAATACCTTAAAAAATTCTTTTGATTATAATTTTGATTACAATTACAATAGCTCTATTAATCCTTTGATGATAGCATATCACTTTACCTGTGGAGCAGGCAGCTCTTCATAGGCAGTGAAAGTAAATGAACTAAGTCTGTATTAAAATTCTGAATTGATGAACTTTGATAAATTTTTTCATTTATTCATAGTGCATAGGAGCAGTTATACACAGGACATTTTTGTTTTGGAAGTCTGTGTCATATTTGTTTTGTGAAGTGACCTTTGCCTTCTAATAGGTCTTCTACAACTACAACCTCTTGTGTAAATGGCCGATCAACTGCTGTGAAAATGAGGTGTAATCCTGCTAAACCAGGAGCGGGAGCCATTTCTGTCCCCAGGTAGTTTTATTTCAATATGATTTTGCTATGTATGTTTGTATCAGGAAGCAAAACTCTCCAGAACCTTGCTATTTTAAAACATGTTCTCTATGGGTGTAAAGCAGAAAGGGAACAAAGAATCTGTAGATTTGTGTTTTCCAGATGTGCTGCTTGCCTGTTAAGATGTATAGGTCTCAGCACTTTCAGTCTCCTCAATGACAGATTCTCATCTTGTTTGCCTGCATGTCTTAATTATCTTGAGAACTGTTTAAGTAAAATATAGCTATATTGTTTGTATCTTTTGATTGAGTCTTACTATCTAGTATCAGTTTTCTTAAGAGCTGGATTAGGACTTTCCCTGGATTATAGTTCTTTATCAGCAAGGAACTATCTACGTGACCTAGATTAAGCACTCTAACCTCTTTGTCATAGTTTCTTCCTCTATGAGAGATGAAGGTCAGGCTAGATGAGTTTCCTGTTCTTGAGTTCTCTAATCAGTGGTGGTGAAATCAGCAAGTTAGAGTCTGACCTGTAGAATACATAGCATCATTCCTTTAACTGATTGGCATTGAGCTGTTAGCTGTCCACAGTCTGCTGCTGCTGTTAGATCTGATTAATACAGCCACTTTGGTTGGGAACAGTAAGAGAAACTAAGCAATTTTATGAATTTAAAATTGTAAACTTAAAAAATGCTTTCATAGTGTCNTTATTCATTATCTACTATGTAGATTATTTATTTCTAATCTTTTTAGGGTTAAGGTACCTTTGGATTATAATTTGATTTGCAGATTCTTCTCCATCAAGCTAGCAAAAAAAGTATATTTAAAAAGTGATTGACTTAATTTTGTTTTTGTTATTTCACTGTAACTTTTATGAGATTTTAATAAATCCTGCTTATATTACATCAAGATTGGAAATTAGTGGTTGAAGCATTGATTCAGTTATTTGGGTATCTTAATAATTACAGTGATAACATAGTATTTTGAGCTCATTTCTGGGCATAAAGTCACACCAGCATTCACCTCTTACCAACTCTGTTTCATTAATTTTTCTCTTCACCTATTCAAGGTGAGATATGAATATGATGAGCACAGAACATAATAAAACTGAAAGAAGCAGAGGGAGCCTGCAGCTCAAGGGCGTCGTGTGGTAGAGGACCCCTGGGCCAGCATCCAAGCTGGAGTCGGGGCAGCAGAGCACACTTTCTTTGCGAGAAGGTGTATCCAGAGATTTGTTCACTATGCTCTGGTATCTCACCATATTGCTTTGAGTTCAGACACTTGTTTTATTTACTAGAGCACTTCTGAGGTCCTTTTTTGTACCTGTCAGCTCAGTTCTCTTGGTCTAGCCTCTGGGAGCCTGCATGAATGACTTCTGAGGCCTCCTTCAGGAGCCTCTATGACTTAAGCAGGTAATACTACCGAAGTCAAACGCTGTCCTTTAGAAAATGCACCATTCTAACTCTCCCAAGGTGGGTTCTGATGTTTTCATATAATGAGAAAATGATAGTCTCATGATGTTAAATGATGGCATCTAGAAACTAGCTTTTTCCTTGTGAGAAGAAGAAAAGTTAAGTTTTTCCTTTGACCTCAGGCAGTTTTTTCTACTTGACTATCTTTGCAAGGATTTCTGAAGATCAGATACAGCAGAATACCTTGGAGTGTCTATTGTAAAACTGATTTTTAGGCCTTCACTGAAACCGAAAGAATCTCCAACTGTTAAGCACCAGAATATTTATAAAACCACAAGACAGTTCTGACATGTTAAAATTTGAGAACCATTGATCTTAACCCCCATTTTGGAAATTTTTTTTTTGTCTGAGACAGATTCTCACATTTTGTTTTGCATTTTAATTTTCTGAAATGCTAAATTAAAAGGTTGTGGTCTACAGGGTGGATTCTTTCATATTTTCATAAAACTGTTTAATTATGATGCATCCTGTAGTTTGAGGACTGCTGCTCTAGGGAACTGCTTGAACCTCACAACCTAAATGTGCTCAAAGTGAAAGTGAAAGTTGCTCAGTCGTGTCCAACTCTTTGAGATCCCATGGAATAGTCCATGGAACTCTCCAGGCCAGAATACTGGAGTGGGTAGCCTTTCCCTTCTCCAGGGGATCTTCCCAACCCAGGGATCAAACCCAGGTCTCCTGCATTGCAGGGAGATTCTTTGCCAGCCAAGCCACCAGGGAAGTCCAAGAATACTGTAGTGGGTAGACTATCCCTTCTCCAGTGGATCTTCCCGACCCAGGAATCAAACCAGGGTCTCCTGCATTGCAGGTGGATTCTTTACCAACTATGAGCCACCTGTGCTGATCTTTCCTTCTTTCTTGAATCTTGAATTTCCGATCAGGGCACAAGGGGGCGCTCTGCGATCAGAACATGAGAAATGGAAGCTTGTACGGAAATAATCAGAATATTTTTTTAGCTGTAGGTTTGAGTAAAGATTTCCTACTAACAGTAAAGAAATGTTAACAGAGCCAAATTTACTTAGGCTACTTTTGAAGGGGGGTTAATTTGCATTTTTCTTTTTTGAGCTTTAAATTCTCCAGGAGAGAAAGAAAGGTTCTAACTAAGCAATTGCCCTGTGAAATCTCATATGCTTACCAAGAAGTCACTATGGAGAGACCTTGGCAGCTCAGAAAGGTGCTGTCCCTTGGAATTGTCTCTTGGCCAGTCACCTTACAAACCAGGCAAAGGCGACTTTAGCAGTAGTGATGTTGACTGGGGCTCCGTGTCTTGGTGACCAGGGAAAATGTCACAAGATCCCTAGCCCTGGGATAAAAAATGAGAATGTCTTCACAGAAAGCGAAAGGGGCAGGAGGAAAGGAGAACTGTGTGTTCTCTGTGGATCTCACATGCAACGTAGAAGGAGCAGCAAACATCCTGGGCCGCCCACAAACCTGCAGTTGGAAACTCCAGCCTGTCTGTTTGGTCTGGCAAATGCAGTTGGTTTCTAATTCCATAAAGTGTCTGGAGGATGTGAGACATTTTCAACAAAAGCTTAACAGCATGATGTCTGTGGCAGATGAAATCAGAGAGCTGGAGTGGACTTTTGAGATTATCTAGTGCAGTTTGTACCTTGGCCAAAGAAGAAATTGCTAACACAGTCGACCACTAATATCCCTAAATAGATGCCTCTCCATTTCTACCTAAAAGGCTTTCCAAACCCCTAATCATGATCCTTTGTGGTTAGAGGAACTGAAGATTCTCCTTTCATTAGGAAACGTTACCTAAGCACTGTGTCCAGAGTACTTTTTCAAAAACATGAGAAATTGCTGTTAGTTTTATCTGGAAAGATTTAAAAAGGTTTCAAAGTTTTTTTAAAAGCCTTATTGGAAAACAAGCAGAGGGAACCATTTTTACTCGGATAATGGAGATGTCATTGCACATTTGGGATCCTCCCGTCAAACCCATTTACTCGACACAGTAGGAAACACTGAGAACCCTGGTTGTATGCATAGCTATAGAGTGGCAGTCAGGATGGGATGATTTCCTGATTCTGTTGTTCTTTTTATGTCATCATGCTTTTATCTTGTCATTTCCTCCCATCCTTCGTAGGCAGAGATTTGCAAATAAACACAGTAAACAGAGGGAAATAGCACATTTATCTGGGAACTCAACTGATTTGCAAGTTGTTGGTGCCTTCTTTTTAATGACTCATCTTTCCTCAAATAAGGTTGTCTTTGTTAATGTTCAGAGTTAGAGGAATATCCTCCTCCTTTATCTCTTACAACTTTTAACCACATTTAACTGCTTGGGTAGTTGATAAATAAGTCCAAAATCATTTTGTGAAAACCTCCTTCAAAACCAAAATTCATTTTTTTTTCTAAGTGTAGCTTCTGAGGAGATTGTCTCTCACAAAAGGGATGCTTCACAGTTCTGTCCCGAGTTTTCAGAGGTTGAGCACACCAGGGACTTCTTCCACAGGCTCTAATTAAAATCTCTGTATCAAAGTCATTGGATCTATTGGCTGCTAGTGTAGTGCTTTTGTTGGTAGTTGGGGAAGGACTGTTAAAGCCAAAACAGTTGTCTATTCATTTTAATTTTTAAGAGCCAGAGAATAACTATTGTTTAAATGAGTTCCTTGTTTATTTCCGTTCTCTGCACCCTTTAGGGACAGATAATATATAAATTCATATATAGGTTAAAAAGGCGATAGAACTCAATTAAAATCAAACATGTTCTTAGAACATTAAAAAGTAGGGAGGCATATGAAAGGACTGTGATCATGAGTGAAAACAACTGAAACCCGTTATGATCAAGAAATAGGAGGAGGAAGTGAGCAAATGGTGGAGTAGGACAACGCAGAGCTTACCCCCCACCATGAACATGTAAAAAATACATCTGCATGCGGAGCGGTTCTCACTGAAAACAAACTGGAGGCTGGCAGAAGGACTTGTGTGCACCCAGGGCTGCAAAAGAAAGAGTCACATGGAGTCAAGTAGGAAGGGAGGAGAAGTGGTCAGTGTGGACCCCTGCCCCTCAGAAGGGACACAGAAGAGGAAGGAGACGTCACAAGCTGGGACATCCCCCTGAGGAGTCTATGGTTTCAGCTACGTAGTAAATGCTCCAGCCTTGGGGTCTGACAGGAAATGAAACCATCAACAAAATGAAAAATAGCCTGCTGCTGCTGCTAAGTCACTTCAGTCGTGTCCGACTCTGTGTGACCCCATACATGGCAGCCTACCAGGCTCCTCCATCCCTGGGATTCTCCAGGCGAGAACACTGGAGTGGGTTGCCATTTCCTTCTCCAATGCATGAAAATGAAAAGTGAAAGTGAAGTCACTCAGTTGTGTCCAACTCCTTGTGACCCCATGGACTGCAGCCTAACAGGCTCCTCCATCCATGGGATTCTCCAGGCAAAAATACTGGAGTGAAAAATAGCCTACTGACTGAAAATGTTTCCTAATGATATGCCCAAGAAGGGATTAGTACCCCAAATATATAGACAGCTCATACAATTTGTTGACTTAAAAAAATGTACAATGTCAGAGTTGCAAGTTAACTTTTATTTGGGCCAAAATGAGGATTGCAACCGGGGACACAGCACCTCAGATAGCTGTGAGAAACTGCTCCAAAGAGGCAGGGGGGAAAAGTCAGTATATATGTGATTTTTGGTGAAGGAAGAATATGTGTAATCAAGCCCATATTTTTCCAGAAGTTTTCTACTAGTCTTATGAACACTTCACTTATCACAAGGAATAGTGTCACCATGAAGGATTTTAGTACTTTTCTAGATATGAAGGATGCAAGAATTGAGCTCATAAAATCAGCTCCTGAGAATATCTAACTGTCTGAAGACCTGTCTTGCCAGTTTTCCTAGAGCACAGAGTGCCCCATTTCTGCTCTCCACCCTAAACTCCTTTGGGGGTGTTGAAGATCAGCAGCAGAAATACATGGTTTAATCCTTCTAGAGGTAGATGGCAAGCACCCATGGCAAGTGCCAATTTGCAGTTAACAAACACAATATTTTAAAAAAACACACACTTTAAAAATTGACAGAAGACCTGTATACACATTTTTTTTTCCCCCAGAGAAGACATACAGATGGCCAAAAGCACAGGGAAAGATGCTCCACATTTCTAATTATTTGAGAAATGCAAATCAAAACCACAGTGAGATATCACCTCAACACTAGTCAGAATTGCCGCCATCCAAAAAAGTCACAAATAACAAATGTTGGCAAAAATGGAGAAAAGGAAACTCTAGGACACCGTTGGTGGGAATGTAAATTAGTGTAGCTAACTAGAGCCAGATGTCCTGGAGTGTGAAGTCAAGTGGGCCTAAGGAAGCATTACTAAAGCTAGTGGAGGCAATGGAATTCCAACGGAGCTATTTCAGATCCTTAAAGATGATGCTGATACAATGCTGCATAAATATGCCAGGAAATTTGGAAAGCTCAGCAGTGGCCACAGGACTGGAAAAGGTCAGTTTTCATCCAAATCCCAAAGAAGGGCAATGCCAAAGAATGTTCAAACTACTGCACAATTGCACTCATCTCACATACCAGCAAGGTCATGCTCAAAATCCTTCAGTCAGTCAGTCAGTCAGTTCAGTCACTCAGTCGTGTCTGACTCTTTGTGACCACATGAATCACAGCACGCCAGGCCTCCCTGTCCATCACCAACTCCCGGAGTTCACTCAGACTCATGTTCATCGAGTCAGTGATGCCATCCAGCCATCTCATCCTCTGTCGTCCCCTTCTCCTCCTGCCCCCAATTCCTTTTCCAATGAGTCAACTCTTCGCATGAGGTGGCCAAAGTACTGGAGTTTCAGCTTTAGCATCATTCCTTCCAAAGAAATCCCAGGGCTGATCTCCTTCAGAAAGGACTGGTTGGATCTCCTTGCAGTCCAAGGGACTCTCAAGAGTCTTCTCCAACACCTCAGTTCAAAAGCATCAATTCTTCGGCGCTCAGCTTTCTTGACAGTCCAACTCTCACATCCGTACATGACCACAGGAAAAACCATAGCCTTGACTAGACGGACCTTTGTTGGCAAAGTAATGTCTCTGCTTTTCAACTTCTGTGTAGAGTGCATTATGCAAAATGCTGGACTGGAAGAAGCACAAGCTGTAATCAAGATTGCCGGGAGAAATGTCAATAACCTCAGATATGCAGATGACACCACCCTTATGGCAGAAAGCAAAGAGGAACTAAAGAGCCTCTTTATGAAGGTGAAAGAGGAGATTGAAAAAGTTGACTTAAAAATTTAACATTCAAAAATGGAAAGTCATGCATCCAGTCCCATCTCTATGACAAATAGATGGGGAAACATGGAAATAGTGAGAGATTTTATTTTCTTGGGCTCCAAAATCACTGCATATGGTGACTGCAGTCATGAAATTAAAAGATGCTTGCTCCTTGGGAGAAAAGCTATGACAAACCTGGACAGTGTATTAAAAAGCAGAGACATCACTTTGCTGACAAAGTTCTGTATAGTCAAGGCTATGGTTTTCTAGTAGTCATGTATCGATGTGAGAGTTGGACCATAAAGAAAACTGAGCACTGAGGAACTGATGCTTTCAAACTGTGGTGCTGGAGAAGACTCTCGGTGTCCTGTGGATAGCATGGAAATCAAACCTGTCAGTCCTAAAGGAAATCAACCCTGAATATTCCTTGGAAGGACTAAGACTGAAGCTGAAGCTCCAATACTTTGGCCAACTGAAGCCAAGAGCCAACTCATTGGAAAAGATTGAAGGCAGGAGGGAGAATGGGATGACAGAGGATGAGATGGTTGGATGGCACCACCTATTCAATGTACATGAATGTGAGCAAACTCTGCGAGGTAATGAAGGACAGAGAAGTCTGGCATGCTGCAGATCATGGGGTCACGAAGAGCTGGACACAACTGAGTGACAGAACCACAACTATGGAAAACAGTATGAAAATTCTTTAAAAAACTAAAGCTATAACTACCATATGATCCAGCTATTCCACTCCTGGGTGTATATCCAAAGAAAATAAAAACACTAGCTTGGAAAGGTACACACACCCTAATGTTTTATAGCAGTATTACTTATAATAGCCGAGATATGGTAAGTAACCTAAATATCTATCAACGAATGAATGGGTAAAGGAAATGTGGTATATATTGTGGTGTGTGTGTGTGTGCATATATATACATGTGTATATATATATGTATATATACATACATACATACCTACATATATATAACAAAATGGAATAATATTCAGCCATAAGAAATGATTAAATCTTGCCATTTGCAACAATGTTGGTGAACCTGGAGCGTATTACATTTAGTGAAATAAGTCAGAGAAAGTCAAATAATTTATGACATTACTTAAATGAGGAATTTAAAAATAAAACTAGTGATAGTAACAAAAAAAAGATTATAGAGAACAAACTAGTGGTTACAAGTGGAAAAAGTGAAGTGGGGAGGGGCAAGATAGGGGTAGAGGGATTAAAAGGTACAAACTGCCATGTATAAAGTAAATAAGCTATAAGGATATATTGTACAACACAGGGAATATAGCCAATATTTAATAATAATCTTAAATGGAGTATAATCTATAAAAATATTGAATTACTCTGTTGTATACAGGAAACTAATACAATATTTTAAATTGACTGTTTGAGTTTGAGCAAGAGGAGAGTGAAAAAAGCTGGCTTAAAACTCAACATTCAAAAAACAAAGATCATGGCATCCGGTCCCATCACTTCATGGGAAATAGATGGGGAAACAGTGACAGACTTTATTTTCTTGGGCTCCAAAATCACTGCAGATGGTGACTGCAGCCATGAAAGTAAAAGATGTTTGCTCCTTGGGAAAAAGGCTATGACAAACCTAGATAGCATATTAGAAAGCAGAGACATTACTTTGATGACAAAGGTCCGTTTAGTCAAAGCTATGGTTTTTCCAGTAGTCTTGTATGGATATAAGAGTTGGACTATAAAGAAAGCTGAGCACTGAAGAATTGATTCTTTTGAACTGTGGTGTTAGAGAAAACTCTTAAGAGTTCCTTGGACTGCAAGGAGATCAAAGCGATCAATCCTAAAGGAAGTCAGTCCTGAATATTCATTGGAAGGACTGATGCTAAAGCTGAAACTCCAGTACTTTGGCCAACTGATGTGAAGAACTGACTTATTGGAAGAGATCCTGATACTGGGAAAGATTAAAGGCAGGAGGAGAAGGGGACGACAGAGGATGGGATGGTTGGATGGCATTACTGACTGGATGGACATGAGTTTGAGCAAGCTCCAGGAGTTGGTGATGGATAGGGAAGCCTGTGTGCTGCAATCCATGGGGTTGCAAGGAGTTGGACATGGCTGAGAGACTAAACTGAACTGAAATTGACTGTGAGTCAATAAAACAAGTTTATGAAAAGTAACCAACATCCAGATGTATCCTAAAATACTGAATATCAAGATTGAGACTAGAATCTACCATGTATCAGTTTCCCTACACTTTTCTTCATTCACAAATTAATTTATCCTACTTGGGAAAAAAATGAAAAACTTCTAATTGAAAATTGTTAAAAGTATATGCTTTAAACACTAACAAATAATCTTATGGTATAAAAATATCATGAAGCAGTCATCAAGTTTTGTGATCAAGTTTGAAATAAGGATGATAAAACTTGACACGTTTTAATTTCACTTCAGAAAATACAGAATCTATAGATAAAAGGGACTAGAGAGTGTCAGTAAATTTAGTTTCTCCAGATCTTCAACAGATGCTGACTTTTGGTAGTTAACCCAAATAGAAGCTTTAGAAAGAGAAGTATTTGCAGGAGACTGGTAAAATTTTATACCTCTAGATCTTCTAGATATAGACTTCTAGGTCAAAATATCTTGTGTTTAAACCCCATCATAAGTGATTGATACCCTTCAGCCTTAAGGCAGATGGAGTTAGAGCAACATGCAATGAATTTTATGGACCCTACATAAGAAGAGTTTCTGGCCTATGACAAGGCATCCTTAGCAGAAACAGAAGAACTTCCTGAGATTCCAAAGCTGAAAACAGACAGCAGGAAGTCAGAGAACATTGCCTTGACAGAGGATGCTAGTCTGTATACCCTGAGACCAAGGAACCCCAAGAAAACTACAGATGCCCCACATGAAGGAAGTTCAGCAACAATAGTGGCCTGATACCAGATGATAAATGTTCTTGGCACATTAGAGAGTGGCCTTTCTCACCAATCTCCTGAGACTAACTCCAGAAGGGTTAGAAAGGTACTGACAACATAGATGAATTTGTTTTACCTTTGGATTTTGAATAAAGTTTAGGGAAAACTGTTTACAGTGATTTATCAACTATCCAAATATTATTAGTAGATTTTTTAAGGTGATAATAGTTCATAAAAACACAAGGTTCTTCTCCATGGATTCATAATATGAACCAGCTAGATCCTGTTTTAGGTAAGATGATTCATTCTGAAGAGGACACTAGTAACTGATTTATGAAATATATTCCATTTTAGAATCCAAGACATAACTTTCTACAAAAGATTTGTCTGAATTCTTACACATTGCTAGAGCCACCCTGATTGATAAAGCAATCCCAGAAGCAAAACTGGGAAATTAGAAAGCCTGTTACTCATTTCTCAGTAAACCAAATCAAGGTTTACCTAGTTGCCCTTTGAATATGTGGTGGTTTCTCTACCTATAATTCACAGCGCGTCGGGCCATCCTGTAGAAGTCTAGCTTCCCATACCCCAGCTATCCATGACTTTGTCTTGTTTCTTTAAACATGTGCCCATTGGTTTCTATGGTGTTCATGCAGAGCAAAAGTTATGTAGAAGCACAATTAGTCACACCTGGAAAAAGCTGGTTGGGAAGTAAAGATGATGGTGACCCAGGTCATCAAAGGGAAAAGTATTTCACAAAGATAAAATGTTTATATTACTACATTTTTTTCTTGTATCTTTTTTCTGTTTTCATTTATGTAAGCATGATTGAAATTACTATTGTTTCATATATTCTTGTTTTTTCCCCCAGGGAAGGCCTGATTCAAACTGTGAAAATTAGGTTCATAACAAAGAATCAAATTTTGATGATCCACATTTCAAATGATTCATTGAGTTAAAAGAATTTAAGAATCGAATCTAAACTAAACTGCTTTTAACCTAAGACTTTCTTTTAAAAAGTGAAGTCTGCAAAGGGAATGCACTGAATCATTGTAGTGTTTTGACACTTAATGCCAGCTTTATAAATTATATCAATGTCTTGATTTTTTTTTTCATATTTCTTTGGCTCTACCAGTTCTTTAGAAAGTGATGTGCATTGTTAATAGTCTTTTATATTTTGCAGTTCTTTAAACTTTGTCAAATGGTTCTCTCATTTTATCCTTTATAACCACCCTATGAATGCAGTATGGCAGACATCCTGCTTTTGACAAATTACAGGAATGACATGGTGGGGAGGGAGGATGAATCACTTATGGAAAAACACAAAATCATTTGAAAATCCGAGTTAGGACTGTAATCCAAGTCTTCTGTCTTGCTTTTTGCAACTTTGATTAATTTTCTCTTTTTCTTTTGTTATTTTTTTTCAAACTTTAGCAGACTTCCTCTTTCATTTTCCCAATAGAAACATTTTTTTCCTCCTTTAAAAATTTTTCTGTGTTGGAAAGATAAAGCAGAAAATAATTCTGGGAGAAAAGATTTGAACAGGAAAGCCTCTTGGTAATTTTTGCTAACTGATCAGAAAATTGTAATTATTTTGAAAGTTGTAATCATTGTTATGCATATAATAATTGTGCTCTTGAAGAATTTCTCCAATTGGTTACCCAGTTTTTTTCAAAAGAACAATTTTAAGTTGCTTTTACTGATCTGGAAGGTAGAGGGTAGGAATGACTTTTTAGGTGGCATGGTTTTCGTCTATTGTTATTTCCTGTTTTTAAAAAAATATCTCTCTGTATTTTTTATTCTGAATGTATTTATTATTCCCTTTTTATAAAAAGAGAAATTAAAGCAAGTGAGAGAGTCAAGTCATTTTTCCGAAGAGTCACTGTTCACCATTGTTCATAGCTGTGACAAGACTGGGCCTCTGTCTCTGAAGCATGTCATACAGAACGTTGCTGTTTTTACATCCCACCCATGTTCATCTAGTACACAGTACACAGACACTTTGGAAAGACAGACATATAAAAATACATCAGTTATCAGGCGTGTGAATTTGTTTCAGTGTTCATATTAGGGTACCTTAGAATATATTTACTGGCAGCCCAGATGGTAAAGATTCTGCTTGCAATATGGGAGACCCAGTATGATCCCTGGGTCAGGAAGATCCCCTGGAGAAGGGAATGGCAACCTACTCCAGTACTCTTGCCTGGAGAATTCCATGGACTGAGAAGCCTGGCCCGCTACAGTCCATGGGGTCACAAAAGAGTTGGGCGTGACTGAGTAACACTTTTCACTTTTTCGAAATTTTACCTTTCTGATAGACTGAAGTTTTGGATAGTGAATCATCAGAAAGGCATTATTGAAAACTTAAAAGGGGGTGTTTTTTGGATTCTCTGTATTATTGTGTGTCTGTTGTTTTGCTATTAGTTGTTTCAGGGCACCCCACTCCAGTACTCTTGCCTGGAAAATCCCATGGATGGAGGAGCCTGGTAGGCTGCAGACCATGGGGTCGCTGGGAGTCCGATATGACTGAGCGACTTCACTTTCACTCTTCACTTTCATGCATTGGAGAAGGAAGTGGCAACCCACTCCAGTGTTCTTGCCTGGAGAATCCCAGGGATGGAGGAGCCTGGTGGGCTGGCATCTATGGGGTCGCACAGAGTCAGACATGACTGAAGTGACTTAGCAGCAGCACTTTGCACAAGCTAAGGTCTGAAGGAGATTTTCAGGGCAATGCCTTATATTTGCACAGCTTAGCTTAAGGGAAATGCAGTACACAAGTTGAGGGAACTATATTCCCCTGGTTTTAATGAATTCATGAACAAAATAGTCATTCCTATTAGAATCTTTCTGAATAGTTTCTTGCTTCAGTCAGTAAGAATTCTGTATCCAGTAACAGCACGTTAATTTTTGAGCTATGCCATGTGTATCTGTCCTTAAAATGAAAGAGATGAGTTGACATAAAAGGCATACCCACCAGAAAGTAGGATTTTAAAGTCTGCATGCAGGTTCTGCCTGACGGTTGGTTCAGTGCAAACCCTCATCTGGGACCAAGCCTTATTCATCATCACTGAGTGCCTCTTGTCAAAGGAAGTCATCCTCAGACTGAGGAAACCCAGGATTGCAGAACCATTTACATCACTGAGCTGTGTGTTGACTGATGGTGTTTTTTTTTTTTTTTTTTTTAACATTAGACAGTTGTGTTTGTATGTCTTTCCCCTACCCTCTGCAGACCATGGACCTCTGTGTCTTTCTGTTCTCTAAACCACCTCACTTCTGTGCAATTACCTTAAACAGAAACTGCAAACCTCCTTCACCACCTAGTGCCCGTATGCCCAGTACTCAGTCACTGCCTTGTTCTTGAAGCTGCCATGACAAGACCTGCTTGCACTTTTGCTCCGATTCACTTACCATTCCATTCCTATGGCAGGAATTCCCTTGCATCCATCCCTTTTATTCTAACTCCTATCTAGAATATTCTAGACATGGCTCAGGCATCACTTTCACCAATAAACTTCTTTGGAGCTTTTTTTTTGGGTCATTACCTGTGCCTGTTTCTCCATTAAAAAGAAAAAAACCCAACTTTATAGAGACATAATGCACACGCCATTACAATTCAGTCATTGAAAACATACACTTCAGTGGTGATTGTATATTCTGAGTGTGCAACCATCAGCCTAGCCAATTCTAGAACCTCTTCGTTTCACAAAGAAATCCCATACCCTTTAGCTGTTATCTCCTTAAACCTAGTAAGTGGTTCTTAACTCTAAGCAATCACTAGCCCATTTTCAAATGTTTTATAGAGCTTCCTTTTATGGACTTAAATCTGGATAACATCATTAAAAATGTGGAATTTTTATTTGCTTCAGTCACTGTGCATAATATTTTTGAAGTTCAAGTAGGGGCATGCATCAGTACTGCATTCCTTTTTAAGGTGGAGTAATAATTCATTGCATGGGTATACCATGTTTTGTTCATCCATTCATCTGCTGATGGATGTTTTGATTGTTGCCACCTTTTGGATATTATGAATAATGCTGTTAGGAACATTCATGTACAAGTTTTTGTGTGGAGATAGCATTTTTATTTCTTTTGGGTATTTCCCTAAGAGTAGAATTGCTGAATCATATGATAATTCTGTTTAATTGTGTGAGAAACGGCCAGTGTCTTCCAAAGTTGTACCATCTTATACTCCCATCAGCAGAGTGTAAAGATTTCAATTGCCCAACAACCTCACAACTTTTGATTCCAGCTATCCTGGTTGGTGCAGAGTGGTATCTAGTTGTGGTGGTGTCTCCTTTTAGATTTTTTTTTTTTTCCACGTNTCCAGCTATCCTGGTTGGTGCAGAGTGGTATCTAGTTGTGGTGGTGTCTCCTTTAGATTTTTTTTTTTTCCACGTGTTTCCTCTGCATCTGTGTATTGCTTCCCAGTACGCAGTATGTGCTCAAATGTTGATTGGATTCAATTGAATGTTACAAAAGCTGTTGGTTTTGTTGTTTTCCATGATTTATTTCAGCAAGTGTCCAGCAGGCACCTGTGATGGATGTACATTCTATTTCCTGTGGGAGAGTGTGGAAGCTTGCCCTCTGTGCACTGAACATGACTTCCATGAGATTGAGGGTGCCTGTAAGAGAGGATTTCAGGTAAGGGGCAAACTGTCCAAACAGAACTGTGTCATTGAAGATATAAGGGTTTAGTCCAGTATCACATTTACATCATAGACATGTAGACTCAGTAGTGTGGCTAAAGCTTATAGTTAACCTAATGAGACATTAATAGACATCTAAAAGAAAGTTTGATACTTATACTTCTGTATGCTGAGGTAGCTGAAGATGTGTACTGGAATTAGGAAAATAAATTATACAAGGGAGTTGTAGACTATGGGTATTTACCGAGATCATAAAAGAAATGATATAATGAATCCAAGATATAGCGTATAGAATGCAGTTATAGGTATAATTAAGATGAGGATGATAAAACTGACTCTCCACAAGAAGCATATATAAAGAGTAAATCTTATGTGCGCTCACACACACACGTTAATCAAGATCCTACTCTATATTTTCCTTGCATTCACTTACTTGTTTTTTAAAAGTAAAGTTAGGATTCTATTTTGTTTTCTTTATACATTTAATAGGAGAAGGCAATGGCACCCCACTCCATCACTCTTGCCTGGAAAATCCCATGGACGGAGGAGCCTGGTGGGCCGCAGTCCATGGGGTCTCGAAGAGTCGGACACGACTGAGCGACTTCACTTTCACTTTTCACTTTCATGCACTGGAGAAGGAAATGGCAGCCCACTCCAGTGTTCCTGCCTGGAGAATCCCAGGGACGGGGGATTCCGTCTATGGGGTCGCACAGAGTCGGACACGACTGAAGCGACTTAGCAGCAGCAGCAGCAGCAGCATACATCTAATATGTTTCCCTTGTCATTAATTTTTTTAAAAAAATGACTTTTATTTATAGAGAAATATTCTATTATGTATGAAATTTGGAATTTGATAATTCCCCTGTTGAACATTTAAGAAAAAATTGAAAACCATCTTTTTGTAAATAACTCTATAGTGAATATCTTTGTTAGACATTTGATTCTTTCCTTAGAGTTTATTGCTAGAAAGATATGGCCATTATTAAGGTTCTTGATACTTATTATACTATTAATGAATTTCTTTGGTTACATCAATTTGCTGTTATGCTAATATGATGTTTGAGAGCACCCACTTCACTATATCAGCTTTGACTAGTACTATATAAAACCACACTTTCCCTTTTTCAAAATAACTTACTTACTACTTCATCCTCTCTAAATTCCATTGAAATTACACTGAAGAAGCAAAGATGAGGGGATTCGTCAGTACGAGTGGTGAGGACCCTATTGGAAAATGGACATCAGAGGATCAGAGATTCCAGTGGGATTGGAGGGCGTGGCAACCCATTCCAGTATTCTTGCCTGGAGAATCCCCGTGGACAGAGGAGCCTGGTGGGCTATAGTCAGTAGGGTAGCATGAGTAGGACACTACTAAGTGACAGCAAAGAACACAGCACACCAGGTAGATGTGATAGAACTGACTTTCAGGTCCGCATGGAGCATGCTAGGGTACTCACTGTGGACGGTGATCAGAGAGGGGAGCTGTTCTATCCAGGAAACTCTTAAAGAGCTTGTAGTTGGCAGGTTGGAGGGTCCAAGTGGGAGAAGAAATCAGAATGCCCCCACCCAGTCCCATACACTCAGCGTATTTGGAAGCAGTAGTTTCTACCTCTAAGGGAAAAAAAAACAAAACAAAACATTGAGAACTATTCTCTAAACTGGTATTTTCCATTCTTGAATGACAGTGAACCTGTAGTAAGAAATACTTGATACATCAAGCCTAGGAAATGGACACAAACTCAGAAACATAGAGATATGCCTAAAAATAAAATTGTTTTATGAAACAATACTTGTTTTAATATTTTATTCTTATAGAGCTTAGGCATAATAGTACAAAATATGTTTCATTAATACGTTAATACAAAATGGAGACATCTCCAAATAGATAACACTAAACCAAAAATTAGGAAATACTCAATTCAGTAAGTGTGCTTACTTGTTGATAGCTCACACCGGCTCAGAGCAACAGAGCCAACACTGCTCAAATATCTTAGGCATGGTTGAGCCAGTTTCCTTTAAATCTTTGTAAGTGGGTCAAAGATAAAAATTTCAACCTCACAAAAAATGGTTTCTTTTTAATTCTCATAATAATAATGATATGTTTTTATGCTTCACAGTGGAAATTAATCTTTATCTTTTCTCTAGAATTATGATAAACTTCCTACCTTATAATTATTTTTTTAAGAGTAAATGAAAAATAAAAGATGCATTCCCTTCTTTGGCCACCAAGTTTAATTCAGGAGTTTTGAGACGCCGGATGACCTTTTATGCAAACATTCTTCAATATTTAATATTTCTCTTCTGGAAGGTAGTGATTATAAGTTTGAGACAATGGGGAGGCAACTATTTCTCTAATTTTGTCTCATTCAAATTATCTTCATTAAAAAACTCTGTTCAACATCTTATAAGAATGATTGAAACAGATAGTTGTGAGGTGATGCTTTTTAAATGTTTGGTTTTGCTTTAAGAATAATACCTTTCAGAACACTTTGTTGTGTTTGATGTGTTGAGGTGTGTAACTCCCTCTATAGTTCCAAATTTATTTTGAGAAATATTAAAATCAGTTAAATATGACTTTCTGTTATGTTTAGATGTCAAATTAGAAAATATTTGCCAGATGAGAGGGAGATTCAGGTAGAAAAAAATGAAATGTCCTTCTTTCAGGGTATTCATTGCAATAGCAGACAAATGGGTTTGATGCAGTAAGTGGCTATGTTTACTGCCAATCTCTGGATATTATATTTTGAAATGTCTGTTCTTTGGTGAGTTTTAAATACACATGACAACTTTCCCTGCGTCTTCCATTATGTCAGTGAACAAGGATGGATTTCTTTGGATGCCAAAGCCTTTTGATATTAAAAAAAGAATGACTGTAAAATGTTGAGATGGGTATCTTTTAATTTTTAAATAATTCTACTGTGTTTCTATTGTCTGCTCTATTTCTATTATATTGTCTGTTTCTATTATATTGTCTGCTCCATTCTTTATAGTTTTGCACTTGATATTGACTGAGAATATGTTTTTCTAATTTTATAAAGATGTATAATCCAGACGCACATGAAGTTAAATTTACACACTACAATTCCTCCACAATACAGCTGATATAAACTAAAAGAGCTGCATGACTTGTGATAAAGTGCTCTTATCAAATTGAATCTCAAAAATCCATACCAGGTTCTAAGTACGTATTAAGCATTACTTCTAAATGTTATATAGTGGTAGAGATTTGAAGAGATAGTGTGTTATTACTGGGAGGTAAGTTTTAAAATTTATCTCACTCTGTTCACAAAATATCCTTACATGCTGCAAGAATAAATATTTCAGCTACTCTATCAGCCATTTTCTTGTTTGCCAAAGACATGACTTAATGTAGGGATGTGAACATGGAAGTGAAACTCACTCAGTCGTGTCCGACTGTTTGTGACCCCATGGACTGTATAGTCCCTGGAATTCTCCAGGCCAGAATACTGGAGTGGGTAGCCTTTCCCTTCTCCAGGGGTTCTTCCCAGCCCAGGGATCAAACCCCAGGTCTCCCACATGGCAGGCAGATTCTTTACCAACTGAGCCACAAGGGAAGCCCCTAATGTAGGGATAAAATTTTGTAATTAATAGAGTGACTAAGAAATTTATAGAATGATCAAGTTACGGAATGACTAGAAATTCTGTCAGTAGCTTGCCTTTATTTTTCCTTAACAATACGAGGAACTTATTGAGAAGTTAAAATCTCTGGGTTTACAAGTATGTGTCTTTTTAATTCTGAAGTTTTAATGGCTTGTTTATAAGACCATCATTGAACATTAGAGCTTGCCATTTGCTTTGGGTGTAGCTTATGTGATACAACCATATACACTCTTTCACAGCCATTTTTTCCCCTTGTTGGAACACCCTTGAATTGAAATCAGTGTTTGCTGACTGGAGTTAACATTTATCTCTTTATTGTCATTATTTACATGTAGAGAGGCAGCAGTTCAACCTTGTTCATGCCTCTTCATTCCTCACCTTTCTTATAAAAATTATATGAGCCATTTAAAAATAATTTATTCACATTAAGTTTAATAAAGTGTTACACTAAAATTTTTTTCAATTACTAACATCCTTTCTAAAAAGTTCTCAACCAAAACTTTGTTGAAACTTTTCCTCAAAGTAAATAGGATTCTCCTACACATCATTTACTTCAAGACTAACTGTGAAAGTGTGTGAGTGTGTGAAATTAAACATTATGGTGTTATGCTTCTGTTAGCGTGTAGATAAAGTTACCATCATTCACCAGAAAATTTCAGGAGGCACGCTGAGTAAAAAAATGTAATGCCTCATGTCATTTAATGTCATTGGACGTAATCATCATGCAAATTGCTACTGGTCACTGTATATGTTGAAATATATAAGGAATCATGCCTGTACTCTGATTTTTGTCTCTGATCTCTTATTTGATATGTTTATTTTAAAAATTGCTGGTTGAGACCCATTGTTTTTATTTTGCTGTTTACTAGTTGATTGCAGGGAGCAGTTTGAAAACATTGCCCTGGCAAAATTGTCATCTACTTTGAGAGGACTAGAGTAAGTCCCTCAGCTGGGTAGCAATGACCCAGAATAACCTGCTCCTTATTGTGGCCTGGGGAAGGGGGTGCAGTCTGCATGCCTGCCCCACACTAGTCACCAGAGTCTGCCAGTCATGCTCTGCCTGTATGTCTGGCTCCAGGATCTGTTCTGCTATTCAGGGGAGAGGCTTTTTGGGGAAATGGACCTACGTGATGAGAGGGTAAAACCCGTCCCAGTTAGTTATATTAAACAACCCAAGCTTTCATTTAAAAACATGATTAAGTCAGGGCTCATCACATATTTGAAGAAAATAGCTGAAATGGGAGTCATTTTTGTTCAACCTTCTTATAAAGAAGCAAACATGATCTGACCATTCATGGTCTTGTTGCATTTTCATTCATCATTTCCTTATTCTCTCTCTTCTGTATCTCTTTCCTCTCTTGGTGGAGCTTCAGCTTAGATGAAAGCTGAATAATCCTCTCTGCCTACTGTCAATAAAGGGTTAGCAAGGCCCTCCTCCTTCTAAATCTAATTTCTATGTCCTCTTTGTGTTTTGAAAGGAAACTTTGTATGTATGGAATGAGCCTAAGTGGTGCATTAAAGGAATTTCTTTGCCTGAGAAAAAGTTGTCAACCTGTGAGACAGTTGACTTTTGGCTAAAAGTGGGAGCAGGCGTGGGAGCTTTTACAGCCGTTTTGCTGGTGGCCCTAACTTGCTACTTCTGGAAAAAGAATCAGAAGTAAGTATCCTCCGAATAAGAATGAGGGATCTCTTTTGTCATGAAAATCTTAGGCTTAATCACCATACTCAACAATTTCTCCCAGAGCCAAAAGAATTTTCTCCTAGTGGAAAGAGTTATGGGAAAGGTCTCTAAGAAGGCAAATGGAATGGTGGTTATTCTGATAACAGAAAGACTACAGAACGTTAGAGATAATTGCACTGGACTCGCTGTTTTTATAAGATAGAGAAGAACAGAGGCTCCAGGCTACTCAGGTAGATGGGAGCAGAGCTCAGAGCAAGAGGCAGATTTTCTCTGTGTGTCTATTTTATTTTCATGACATCATGCTGCCTTCTTGCCCCATCATTGTTTTTTCAGTTTCTTGTGGGCAAATATTTGCAAAGAAACAGACTAAGCATATAGGCAAGTATCAACTTTACTTACTCCAGGACTTCAAGAATCTGAAGTTGAGTATTCAGTCTAACTACCAATTATATATTGATACATTATATGATTAGGCTTTTTAAAAATGACTTACCTTTCATTGGGGCTGTGAAAGTTCTTTTTTGTATTATCTAAGGACAGTTATAATCTGAGGTGGGAAATAGAAAGCAATGAGTGAAAGAAATAGTAAAAACCAAGTCACTTGCCTATATATAATGTTCTCATCTTATGAACTAAACTTTGGGAAACTGCATATTAAATTAGTTCCCAAATATTTGTAAATGATGAAAATTTATTCATACCTCTTATTTTCTGTTTTTCAAAAGTTTGTCATAAATGGACACTTTATGTGATGTAAAATAAGTGTAATAGAATTAACTATATTGTACTGATTCTCTGAAATTCTGGAAAAGATTGGTATATAGATGGTAGATTAATGAGAACACATAGTGTTATGGTGATGGGTGAAGGAAATCTGTTGGTGAAGCAACTTTACTCCGAGACAATTAGCTGGTGTATGACCACCCCAAATAAGTATTAATTTATATTAAGCAGCCTCTTTATCTGTTTATATATTTACCACTAATTAGACTGGAGTACAAATATTCCAAATTAGTAATGACTACGAACTCAAAAGAGTGTGAACTCCCAGCTGCAGACAGCTGTGCTATCATGGAAGGAGAAGATAATGAAGAGGAAGTTGTATATTCCAATAAACAGTCCCTACTGGGAAAACTCAAATCCTTGGCAACAAAGGTAACAGCAGAATTTTAACCGGGTAATACTGTGTGTTTATGAGTAAGAGGCCATATTAACCTAACAGTAACATTCTTGCAAACTCTGTCATTTAACATATCTGTATCTCTGTGGGTATTTATCTGGTAGAAATACTTTTGGAAATACAGAAAGATGTAAATACAAGAATAATCACTGCAGTATTGTTTTGCTGGTTAACCAAGTAGAAGCAACTTTTAACACCATCAGGAAGTATATATTTCCATATATCAAAGTAGTGGGATGCTGTGCAATCCTGCAGCTGTTACAGATGGAGATGTCTATGTGTACTGATATGTCAGTAGGTCCAAGGTCAGTGAAGTGAGAGCAACCGTAGACTATCACATTTGTATTAAATGTACATTTATGTTAGTATCTGAACAGGAAACTACTAATGATAGCTGCATTTTGAGAGTTTTTAATTAATGGGTGCCTTTATCTTTGAAGTAATACAGTTTTGTAATATTTGAATTTGTCCAAAGATAATGTATTAATAGTATTACAAAAACAATTTTAGGTAAATAAATGATCCAATGTTTATTTATATATTTTGTTTTAGAACAAGGTTGTTTCATTTAGAGAAAATAAAAGTTATATAAAATGTTGAGATATTACCTTATCAGATGGTATCACATTCATCAGCTTTGAAATGGTTACTATATCCAAACAGATAACATGAAGCCTTACATATTATTTGTAAACACATTTTATTGACATTCTTCACCATTGACTTAAAAGATAATACATGCCACTTTACTTTTGCAAGATTGAAAATAGAATGAAACATGAAAGAAACTGCATTTCAAAGGATTTTCAGCAGGCAGGGCATGTGGCAAAGATTACATCTTTGCGAGTGTTTTAGTAATCATTTCCTAATTTAGGTACATAAATATATCATAGGGGATCATTTAAAAATGAATGAATAAGCCCTATTCTCGTTATACTAATGGCTATTTGATTTTGCTTGTTATGCTAGTTTATGGAGGGTACTATTGCTAAGGGACAGTGAATGTACAGTGATTGTCAAGAGCTGAGAATTCACCCTACTTATAAGCTAACCAGTGAGCCTCCTATGATTTCATGGATACTTTAGAAGACATAGAATTTCTGATCAGAGACAAAGGACAGTTTAAATGGTCATAACAGAAGCACTAGCCAAAACCTCAGCATTTATCCCAGTTTCAAAGCCTCACTTCCTACAGATGACTCTTGGTGAGCTGCATTATAGGTAAGGAACCTATAATGAACCTGGGAACCTAAATCTTTTAGAATGGGCAGCAAGCATCTCTGCCTTTGTTCCAAAGAGAGATACTATTGTTATTGTACTGGACAGTTAGCATCCCCATTCATTGCTCCAGAGGGAAACACTGTTTTCAAGACTGTATGTGAGCTTGCCCTTTGCTCTGGAAGGATATAACATCTTCAAAGGTCGCTTTCTATATAAAGACCTTTGAAAAGGTAGTCTAGAACAAAGGGAAATCAGTGTTGTATTCATAAGATATGCAGAAATGCCAAAGAACCATAGAGAGTTGTCTCCCAACAAAATCCAAACCTCCGTAGCAGTTTGCATCTGCTAATCCCAAATTCCTAATCTTTCCTTCTCCTCCTGCCCCTCATCCTTGGCAACCACAAGTTTGTTCTCTGTTTCTCTTTCGTAGATAAGTTCATTTGTGTCATATTTTAGATTCTACATATCAGTGATATCATATGGTGTCTTTTTTTTTATGACTGACTTCATTTAGTAATTAATCTCTAGTTGCATCCATGTTGCTGCAAATGACATGATTTCATACATTTTTTTTAATATTCCATCTTTTTAAATTTATTAGCTACCCATAGAGTAAGTGTGAATAACAAGTCAGTTTTCCTTCCAGGAATCTAATCTGATTAACCAAGAGTAGTCTGATTTTGAAAAGATCTTCACAGTTGTCTAAGCACTACATGATCTATGGAGGATGTTTTCATAAACAGTTAAATTATGACCACTTAGGACCACTCCTGGGTACAAGCTATGCTGCTTCTAGGAGAGAAGTTAATGTTTGATTCTTACAAAAAGTATAGTCCTGTAGGTACACTTGGTGCCAGCGGAAAGAAAGTATTTATTTATGATTGTTAGGGACACCAAGTGGAATCTCTTTAGCTAGGCAGCACTGGTTGATAGTGCCTGCGACCTTCTTGCTGGCTTATAAACCTTAGTGTTTCTGACTCGCCTCTGACAGCTGTGTCTCTTTGTCTTTGGAGAGACTGCTTGAGGACAGTTCCAGCTTTTCCTGTTTGCCCATGCCGCAGACTGGGTGGTATCTGTCCACTCCATGCAATGACTGGGTGATGGGAATGGACATGTCGATTGTTGTTATTTTGGGGCAGAAGCTGGCACCGTACCAGCTATTTCTATACTTTTCATTAAGTTTAAGGGGGAATGGCAACCAAAATGTGGTGAAAGCATCTGCTGGATTTGGTAGACAGTAGACTGTTAAATCTAAGGCACTTGCAAGAATTTGAGAGTGGAACATTTTCCTTCATAGGGAGGTGAAAGGGTAACTTTGAAAATTAAAAACCTTTGCATCTCTCAGGGCGTAAGGAAGCTCCTTCCTAGGTTCCTCATTATCAGACTACACTGTTGCTCCTCCACTGCCACAGTCAGTTTGTCCCATTTCAGTAGCCGAAATTCCACCTTATTTCTATTCATCTACTGGAGTTCTGTGCCTGTGAACATTCAAGTCCAGGAAGGTCAAGGGCTTTTAAACACACTTAGGGAGACCTGGGTGTTCTGTACCATTATTCATGTGGGCTACAGTAGAGGTCTTTTTTTTTTTTTTTTTAATTGGAGTGTAGCAGCTTTACAGTGTTGTGTTAGTTTCTGCTGTACTAACAAAGTGAGTCAGTTATACACATACATTCAGTTCAGTTCAGTTTGGTCGCTGAGTTGTGTCCGACTCTTTGCGACCCTATGAATCGCAGCACACCAGGCCTCCCTGTCCATCACCAGCTCCTGGGGTTCACTCAGACTCATGTCCATCGAGTTAGTGATGCCATCGAGCCATCTCATCCTCTGTCGTCTCCTTCTCCTCCTGCCCCCAGTCCCTCCCAGCATCAGAGTCTTTTCCAATGAGTCAACTCTTCGCATGAGGTGGCCAAAGTCCTGGAGTTTCAGCTTTAGCATCATTCCTTCCAAAGAAATCCCAGGGCTGATCTCCTTCAGAATGGACTGGTTGGATCTCCTTACAGTCCAAGGGACTCTCAAGAGTCTTCTCCAACACCTCAGTTCAAAAGCATCAATTCTTCGGTGCCTAGCCTTCTTCACAGTCCAACTCTCACATCCATACATGACCACTGGAAAAACCATAGCTTTGACTAGACGGACCTTAGTCGGCAAAGTAATGTCTTTGCTTTTGAATATGCTATCTAGGTTGGTCATAACTTTTCTTCCAAGGAGTAAGCATCTTTTAATTTCATGGCTGCAGTCACCATCTGCAGTGATTTTGGAGCCCCCCAAAATAATGTTTGACACTGTTTCCACTGTTCCCCCATCTATTGCCCATGAAGTGATGGGACCAGATGCCATGATCTTCGTTTTCTGAATGTTGAGCTTTAAGCCAACTTTTTCACTCTCCTCTTTCACTTTCATCAAGAGGCTTTTTAGTTCCTCTTCACTTTCTGCCATAAGGGTGGTGTCATCTGCATATCTGAGGTGATTGATATTTCTCCTGGCAATCTTGATTCCAGCTTGTGTTTCTTCCAGTCCAGCGTTTCTCATAATGTACTCCGCATATAAATTAAATAAGCAGGGTGACAATATACAGCCTTGACGTAGTCCTTTTCCTATTTGGAACCAGTGTGTTATTCCATGTCCAGTTCTAACTGTTGCTTCCTGACCTGCATACAGATTTCTCAAGAGGCAGGTCAGGTGGTCTGGTATTCCCATCTCTCTCAGAATTTTCCACAGTTGATTGTGATCCACACAGTCAAAGATTTTGGCATAGTCAATAAAGCAGAAGTAGATGTTTTTCCGGAACTCTCTTGTTTTTTCCATGATCCAGCGGATGTTGGCAGTTTGATCTCCGGTTCCTCTGCCTTTTCTAAAACCAGCTGGAACATCAAGAAGTTCATGGTTCATGTATTGCTGAAGCCTGGCTTGGAGAATTTTGAGCATTACTTTACTAGCGTGTGAGATGAGTACAATTGTGCAGTAGTTTGAGCATTCTTTTGCATTGCCTTTCTTTGGGATTGGAATGAAAACTGACCTTTTCCAGTCCTGTGGCCACTGCAGAGTTTTCAAATGTGCTGGCCTATTGAGTGCAGCACTTTCACAGCATCATCTTCCAGGATTTGAAACAGCTCAACTGGAATTCCATCACTCCACTAGCTTTGTTCGTAGTGATGCTTCCTAAGGCCCACTTGACTTCACATTCCAGGATGTCTGGCTCTAGATGAGTGATCACACCATCGTGATTATCCGGGTTGTGAAGATCTTTTTTGTACATATATCCCCTTTTCTGAATTTCCTTTCCATTTAGGTTTCCATGGAGCATTGAGTAGAGTTCCCTGTGCTGTGTAGTTTGTTCTCAGTAGTTATCTACTTTGGGAGAAGGCGATGGCACCCCACTCCAGTACTCTTGCCTGGGAAATCCCATGGACGGAGAAGCCTGGTGGGCTGCCGTCTATGGGGTCGCACAGAGTCGGACACGACTGAAGCAACGCAGCAGCAGCAGCAGCAGCAGTAGTTATCTACTTTACACGTCGTAGTAGTGTATATATGTCAATCCCAATCTCCCAGTTCATCCTTTCCCCTCTTCCCCGCCTTGGTGCTCATGCTTGCTCTCTGCATCTGTGCCTGCATTTCTGCCTTGCACGTAGGTTCATCTGTACCATTTTTCTAGATTCCACATTTATGGACTAATAAACAGTATTATTTTTTCTGACTTACCTCACTCATGGATGACAGTCTCTAGGTCCACCCATGTCTCTGAATGGCACAGTTTTGTTCCTTTTTAAGGCTGAATAATAACCTGTTGTATATACATACCACATCTTCTTTATTGATTCCTCTGTTGATGGACATTTAGTTTGCTTCCATGTCCTGGTGATTGTTTATGGTGCTACAGTGAACATTGGGGTGCATGTATCTTTTGGAATTAGGCTTTTCTCCAGGAGTACACCCAGGAGTGGGATTGCTGGGTCATATGGTAGTTCTATTTTTAGTTTTTTAAGGAACCTCCATACTCTTCTCCATAGTGGCTGTGTCAGTTTACATTTCCACCAATGGTGCAAGAGGGCTCCCTTTTCTCCACACCCTCTCTAGCCTTTATTGTTTATAGATTCTTTTGATGATGGCCATTCTGACCAGTGTGAGGTAATACCTCATTGTGGTTTTGATTTGTGTTTCTCTGATAATTAGTGAGGCTGAATATCTTTTCATGTGCCTCCTGGCCATCTGTGTGGCCATTTCTTCTTTGGAGAAATGTCTGTTTAGGTCTGCCATCCATTTTTTGATTGGGTGGTTTTTTTTTTGTTTTGTTTTTGTTTTTTTTGATATTGAGCTACAGGTACTTTTTGTATATTTTGGAGATAATCCCCTGTCAGTTGCTTCATTTGCAGATAATTTCTTCCATTCTGAGAGTTGCCTTTGTCTTGTTTATGGTTTCTTTTGCTGTGGAAAAGATTTTAAGTTTGATTAGGTCCCATTTGTTTATTTCTATTTTCATTCCTTTAGGAGGTGGGTCATAAAAGATCTTGCTGTGATTTATGCCAAAGGGTGTTCTGGCTGCATTTTTCTCTAAGAGTTGTATAGTGTCTGGCCTTACATTTAGGTCTTTAAGCCATTTTTAGTTTATTTTTGTGTATGATTTTAGGAAGTGTTCTAATTTCATTTTTTCACATGTAGCTGTCCAGTTTTCCCAGAGCCACTTATTGAAGAGGCTGTCTTTTCTCCATTGTATATCCTTGCCTCCTTTGTCATAGATTAAGTCACCATAGGTGTTTGGGTTTATCTCTAGGATTTATATCCTGTTCCATTGATCTGTGTTTCTGTTTTGTGCCAGTACCATCATGTCTTGGTTACTGTAGCTTTACTGTATAATTTGAAGTCAGGGAGGTTGGTTTCTCCAGCTCTGTTTTTATTTCTCAGGATTGCTTTGGCTATTCATGATCTTTTTATTTCCTTACAAATTATAAATTTTTTTGTTCTATTTCTAAGAAAAATGCCATTGATAATTTGATAGGGATTTCATTGAATCTGTAGGTTGCTTTGGGTAGTATAGTAATTTTCATAATATTGATTTTCCAATCCAAGAACATGGTATAATCTCTCCATCTGTTTGTGTTATCTTTGATTTCTTTCATCAGTATATTATAGTTTTCTAAGTACAGGTCTTTTGCCTCCTTAGGTAGGTTTATTCCTAGGTGTTTTATTCTTTTTGTTACATGGCAGGAGTATTGAGTAGGGTCTCTTGGAGCACAACAGAAGAGAAAAGAATGCATTCTTTAGTGACAAGCTAAGGAGAAACTTCTGGGAGAAGTTGGGTTTTCTTTGGATTCTTGAATTTAGAGCTTTAAAAGGTCATTTTGTATGCCTCTTATTTAATGCATGAGTAAACTGAGACCTACCAAGAGAGGGTGAGTTAGGAATTAGAAACTGCCTCTTCTGAGTCCCAGTTCAGAATTTTTCTTTCTACATGCCAGTGTTTCAGTACTTTTTCACAACCATTGATTGACAGCCAATGACATGTGAGGCCTTGGGTCATTTTATGGGAATTAAAAAGTGATAGAATTCCTGCCATCAGGAGATTCCAGTTAATTAGTGATGTTAACCACATAGACATACACATATGTATGTATATATCCCACCATATGAGTTACAGGAGCAAAATCCCCTGTGAATACAGAGGACATGGTGACGAAAGTCCTGTGGAGCAAACATGACTGTATAGAGGGCTTCCAGTGTTTCACTTGAAACATTGCCTGGAGGATAACCAACAGGTCTCTGCCTCCCCTTCCTGAGGAACAGGTTGAATCAAATCTTCTCAGAGCAAGGCCACGAAAACCTCAGTGCTCCCTTCTAGTTCATGGCTGATGTCTAATGCTCTTTCCTGTAAACACACGGTGAGACCCTTGAGCGCAGGCATTTTGTACCCCATAAGGTCTAGTCCATGTTCCTGTTCCTGCAACATATGGATGTTTAACAAATATTTGGATTATCGATGGTTATTCCTACAAAATTAAGGCTGGGATATGTGAGACTTGAGGTAGATTCTCCTAGAACCAGTGGGTTAGGGTGCTGCAACCTGCAGGCTGCTCTCCCAGGGATTTGTTGCCTGGGCAGAGGCAGGGAAATGGGATACGCTGGTTTGCATCGTGATTTTTTTTTTTCCCTGTAATCCTGACCATGTAGCCCTAAAGTGGATCTGAAGTCTTGGACTTCTCTGCTCAAATGGGAGAAAACAAAAAAGGAAACTGATTTCTTCTTGACAGATACTCAGAATCTATTTCCTGATATTTTCTCATTTCACTTTTCGTTTTATACACATATCCATGTGCACCCAAGACTGATCTGCTTCATATTTCTTTTACTTTTAAAATAATCCTATTTCTTTTCATCTTTATTCTCCTCAACAGCATAGTCTCTCCACTACATTATAGCAGCCTTTGGAAAGCTTTGTCTAGCAATGAAAACATTGGGAGAAATTTCACTACTTCCTTTTCTCCCCATTAAAGAAGAATAATTTATCTTAATAGATTACATTTTGAATTCATTATAAAACAAATTACATCAATGATATACTTGCATTCAAATTTTGATTTACTATCTGAGATGGCTTTTTTTTTAATATCATTAGTCAACATGATCCCCAAAGATTTTCCTAAAACTTATCAGTGAACCCAAATTATCTTATGTCTTATTTGTGTTCTCTTTATTTCTGCTCTCCTTTTTTCTTATTATTTACCCTATGTTATCTTGAGAATATTTAGTTTACTCTCTGCAGTTTACATGGATAGGCCATCTCTTTCAGCACTCAGATCAGATGTCCTCCTTGGAAGGGTCTCAGTGAATTTCTTCACGAGGATCACAGCTGTAGCTTTCAGTATCTATTACAGTCATGTGTTTGCTTCTGTTTTGGATTGTGTGTCTTTGCAGTAGGCATGCTATCTGTTTTACATCTGCTACCCTCCCCTTTAAATGTAAAATCCCAATTATGAGTGGCTGGTACATACGCTGAACTGATTTCAGAACTTTCTCTCTGGGTAGGTAATATCCTAAAATCTTACTGTAATTTTAATGAGTTGTTTTTGTCTTTATATTTTCCACCCATAGGAAAAAGAAGACCATTTTGAATCTGTTCAACTGAAATCCTCAAGATCTCCAAATATATGAAAAGACAGTGCTGTAGCTGTCAGACTAATGAAAAAAGAAACCCACTCTCTAGTTTTACACAACCATAGTTTAGAGCCTGTCCTCATATCCGGCACATTGGCGATGTTCCAGAAGAGGGCCACGTCACTGAGAAGGGAAGGAGGTTGAAATGTTAGATTGCCTTATCACATGGTCAAGTGTCTTGCCAAAAATGAGAAAGCAAATGGTGTGAGTCTCAACTGAAGATGAAGCTCAACTCAGGAAGAGATTTATCTGTATATACACATAACTCAAAACCAAGGTTAAGCCCACCAGTGCACTGCTGATGCATGCCATATAATTAATGGGTAATTTTTCTTCTTTATAAAGTCTATATAAAAAGTGTGTTTGGAGGGCTGATGTGAGCATATTCATTGTGATCCCATGTATGTCTTTTCTTTGTTTATATTTTGGGGAAGATTTGAAAAATTTTTTAAGGTACATTTATTTTTCCCATTATTTATTTTCCTGACCAACCTTTAAAATGTTTTCTATTAAAAATGATGAACAAAGAAAGACAATAGATTTTTCATTTTTCCATAGGGTATCCTTCTTGATTTCAGGAGCCTAAGTAAGCAGTAATTCTTAATGAAGAGTCAGCATGTGTTGGGTTATCTAAACTTATAATCGCCTTTGAAATTCCATCCTTGTTGGAACTGGTAAGAAGGGCTTTTTAAGAAATGGGATTCTTAAAAAAATAAAAATAAAAAGACAAAGAGAAGCTTAGATTTTCCCCTAATAAAAACAAGCTGACACTATCACAGAAGTCAAATGGCTTGAAACAATTTATGTAATACTTGAAGTATAATTTAGAATGAATAGGAAAGCTTTTTTTTTTTTTTATCAAATCACTTGCAAAATCACAAGAAAACAGTGGGATGGCTTGTGTATCAGTACAGATAACTGTACAGAGGTACTGGGATAATGTATGGCCTCCCAAAAATGGCAGTGGGTACATTTGCCCTGTGTCAAGCATCAAAGGTTACATGCTAGACTGTAAGGATTGTTACTTCCATGGAAGTTTTCTTTTTAAGTTACTTAGAAATTCAATTTTAGAATATTGCATATATCTGTATTCAAAATGAGAATGTTGTTGTACCATAAGCAGCTATGAAATCAGTATTGTTGCTCTTATTAAAAAATGATCCAGATGATTGTGGTATTTTCTCTAATGGACAGGTTATACTGATATCAGCAGGAATTGAATATTTGTCGAAAGAAGTTTGAACGAAGCTGGGTACGATCAATTTTGTGTAAACTTGTTTTAAAACTAGGAAACAGGGGAGTTTCCTGACCATTTATATTCTAAGGTGATTTTGTTTGTTTTCAATAAACAGTGATCTTTATAGGTTTTAATCCAGAGTTTTAAAGATTGGTAATTGGCCAGTGAGGTAGGGCGTAGGGACAAGTTTGTTAAATGTTTTGCCCCTGGTCTGTCAATGAGGTATGTCTTGTAGTTTTTGATTCAGCAGGTCATCCTTAGTTTTGTGGCCAATGAAGGAAAAATAAATAATTGAGTTTATTTCACTGGTGGGTAAAACAGTGGACCATTCTGTTACTGTTGAATGAGTGTTTGTTTTGTGTATGTCACTACTGTTGGATTCATGAGTATAGGTGAGGCGGGCTTTGTTTTTTTTTGTGAAATTCACAGAGGATATTGCTTTACATAAACCTTTTCTACATTTAATTTCTTACATTATAATGAAATTATTTTGGCATTGCTCATTTTTATCCTGCCATGCTGCTGGTCTGGTGGCTCAGAGGTTAAAGCTCTGCCTGCAATGCGGGAGACCTGGGTTCGATCCCTGGGTCGGGAAGATCCTCTGGAGAAGGAAATGACAACCCACTCCAGTATTCTTGCCTGGAGAATCCCATGGACGGGGTCGCAAAGAGCTGGACACGACCTCACTTTCACTTTCACTTTATGCTGCTGGTGAGCCATTCCCCATTTTGATAAAAAATTAAACAAAAGAATAAAAATACACCTGAAATACACCCTTTCAGAGGAGCCCTGGCAAAGCTGTGCAGACTGGACAGAGTCAGGAGGTTTCCGCATGATCACCTGCCACCTCTGTCTTTATCTTTGCTGTGTTCAGCATGTATGTTCCAAGCCATAGAGATAATTGGGATTTGCTCACAGATAGTGTCTTTCTTCTCTTGTCACTGGACTAAAATCTCTGACATGTCAAAAATGCCTTAAATTTTAATGAACTCTCAGAAAACATAGTTGGTATTGAAAATTTTATTTATTTTATTTCTTATTTTAGATATTAAATAGATTTTGGCAGCTCAGTCCTATCTTTGGAAAGAGCTGACTTTTTCATTTGGATCCCAGTGGATTGTCATTTTATTTCAACCACTGAAGAAGTATGACAGAAGGAAGATATTATGAGGAAGATATTCAGATGGATTCTGGCTATAAAACTTACTTTATGTCTTGCCTTTGCAAAGCTCAGTGTAATGTTGAAAGGCATAAACAAATTAATCAGGTTTCTGACTTTTAATTGACATTTGTTATATCTTTTCCCTTCTAGGTGGTAGAAGAAGAAGTTATTTGTTATTTTTCTAAAAGGCAGTTGTGAAGCCTTAAATACTCCATTAAGTCAGCTATCACCTGTAAAATCTCTTAGCACCCTGTCAAAACACATTTAAATCAGTTTTTCACTGAATGAGATCCATGGATAAATTATATCATGCCATTTAACAGTGTTGAGCAATTTGATTTGTATTCACTTGATTTAAAAGATTGAACTTTATTTTTATTGACTTTTCCCCTCTTTGATCACTAGTAATCAAGTCCTTTTCAGGATTAAAAATGTTTCATAGTATTTTTGTATAGATTTTTGTCATTATTTTCTTCCCAAGGAGAGAAAAGATGATTTAAATGGTTATGTGGAAGGATTTCCTGTGTCTAGTCATTTGCCCTCTGGGGTAAGTTCAAGACAAATCTCGTCCACTGTCACCTGACATCTGTCAGTAGAGCTACTTCCTGTGAATTCATGGTCATTCCTGATGGGAGGCTAATATGCAGATCATCTCTCTCTTCCTCATGAATGTAAACTTCCTGAGAGCTGGGGTGGGAGGTTGATTTCATTGGCAGTGTATTGCTCACATTTACCTTTTTGTACTAAAGATAGGTAGAGTAGAACTTCTTCAGAGGATTTACATATCCTCACATCTATTTCCTAGTGACTATGAACATTATCTAAGGTTTATAGGACCAAGTTCTAAATTAAGATTGCTCTAAGAAAAGGACTCAAGGAGGATAAACCTAAAAAAAATACCAACACCTGACTTCTTTGGACACTAAAATGGAGTTCACCTTCATAGTAAATGGCCAGAGATTACACTTTTGCTGAATTTTATTTCGGTTTAATGTTTTCAGATGAGTTCATTTTAGAATCATAAATGAAGTAAAAGATGGGGACAAATAATTGAAAATTAATTGATACTACTAATACAGTTGCTATTAATGGATATTACTGTTGCAGTTGTCTGGATCAGCAGTCTTTTTCTGTAAAGGGTCAGGTAGTATTTTCAGCTTTTCAGCTCATGTGGTCTCTGTTTCAGCTCTGCCATTGTAGCATGAAAGCAGCCACAGGTAGTCTATACACAAGTGGGTATGGCTACATTCTGATAAACCTTGATGTACATGGAAATTTGAGTTCATTTCAGTTTTACTTGTCATGAAATATTACTTTTGGTATTTTTTTCTCCAATTATTTAAAAATGTAGAAGCATTCTTAGCTCACAGATTTTATAAAATCAGATGCTAGGCTAGAATTTGACCTGTGGGCTGTGGCTTTCTGACCACTGTTTTCCATCACTACAACCCACAAGCAAAACTATTTGGAATAAACTATTTCCACAGATTCTTTGCCCTTTAGGAGTTTACACCTTCAAAGTTTCTCAAGTCTTTAGAGATGATCAAGAAAAAAATAGCCCATTACCTTCCCTTGGTGATTTAATCACTCACCAAAGACAAAGCCAGATACTCCTCTGAGTTCCTTTTATAGTTCTGGGACTTGACTGTAGATATTGATTAGGAAATGATAAAACAAGTGAATTGGTTCAAAGTCAACCAGTAAGATTGATTTAAAAGTCTTTTCTCATTGTGATTTCTATAACATTTATTGCTAAGGTAACTAGATTTGGAGATAATATTAAATCTCTTTGATAGATTTATTTCAATTAACTATTTGGAAATAACATATATTGATGCATAGAAGTAGTGTCAGCCTAGATTCTTGAGCTCTGGTGCTGGATAGGGCTCGCTGGCAGCACTGGAGCATCCACTGCATGTATGCAGGCCACGTACACCTCAGTCCACACGTATTTACCAAATCCTATTTTAAGACTGACTGAATTGCAAAGGACACTTAGGATTCCATTAATGATTGGTGGTTCAAGAAACAGACCTCCAATTGCCTTGAGCAAAATATCCCAGTTAGGCTTTTCATTTGCTGGCATTTTCCTCATCTTATTAATAAAGACTCCTGGATGAAGAATACTGTATAAAACAGCTTGTGGATATTGGTAAATTTGGTTTTGAAGGGAGTAATATTCCTTTTATCTTAGCTAGCCATCTAAGGGTTTCCATCCAAGCCATCAACAGATTTCAGATTACCATTTCTTGGGTTAAATTAATGAGTCCAGCCAGTGGGGATTATGCAAATCTAAACTTTCTTTCACAGAGCAGGAGTGATAATTGCCTTATTCATGGGTTTGGGCCTTGTTAGGACTGTGAAGGTTTTAATCCATACTGATGTTCCATCTTCCTGGCACCTCACTTTATTTTTGCTTCTCTGTGGCCTTTTGCTACAGAGCTCTGACACCCCAAACTATCATGGTGGATACATGGATAAAGCAGGGGGGCTAGCTGAGAGGAACTGCGGGGTTGAAGTCTGCAAAGGTACCCTGGCTGAATTACCTCCTTTCTCAGCCACTCTCTTAATTTGTCCTCTATGTGGTCTGCAAACCAGCTTGCCTCACAGTTTGCAAATGGGACCTTTTTATGTTACTGAGTGGGCAAGTGAATATTAGTGTTTAAACTAGAGACGACACAGAGAATTTCAAAAGCTGTAAACACTCAGGAATTCAACAAAAATCAACCATATCATGAGGCTCTGGCATGTTTTTTTATGAGTGGGATACGTCATTCTGCTTGAGTTCCTTGCATTCCGGACGTTTTTGCAAAGATGGATCAGCTCAGCAAGTTTTATATTCTGAGAGAAGGAAATGTTGTTACTAGAGTTAAAAAAAATCAATCCAAAACCTATTGGTTTGAAATGGCTCATGTAAAAAAGAGTTTATAGTTGCTATTTTCCATACATATGCTGAATGCTCTTTAAAAAATTACTTCTAGGGATCACATGTTAGGGTATGTGCATTTGAGCAGGAAACACGGTTCATGGCAGGGAAGAAAAAGATGATGAGAGCTGTCAGGCAATGCACTTTCAGTGTAAAGACAGGGAGTGAAATACGGTGACCACAGGTCAAGGCCCAGTCCTCAGAAAGAGCCACTCAGGATTCACCCACAGTGTGACTGTCTTGTTGAAGAAGACCCACGATCGGTTTGATTGTTTTGGGCATCAGCAGTGTCTCTGAACAACGCACCTGATATTGCCTTCCTCGGCCTGTCAAATCCCATCAGTGGACTGAGTTTATTTTCTCTGCCATCAGCCTTGCCTCAGCCTTGATTTTGAGCAGGTACTCATTCTGAGCACACCTATCTAGCACTCCTGCCAGGTTCAGTCACAACAGAGTTCTTTTGTGACATCCAATGTCTTTTTTGACAACTAGTGTTACCCAGTCTGCCACGCCCACTCCCTCCCATCCATGTTCTTTGAGAATTTAGAGACTCTTTGCACTGTTGTCTTTGAGCATCTGGTGAGTTTTGGACACATTGATGAGGGTGCCAATTCAAAGGCATCTAGAAGGAAGAAGAGAATTGCTAACACAGGACTCCTCAGTTTATTTCCTTCAAGGCCAGTCATATTGGCTTTTATGCACCTACTCGTTATTTCTGGATATTTTAAAAATAGTATCAGTCTTGATTATCTAGGCCCTGGTTATTTAGCCTGTGGGTTCCTCATAGCCTCCTCTTCCTTCCTCTCACTGTCTCCCTCAGTGGCGGTCTCCTCATTAGCATATTTTCTAATTTTGGTGCTTCTTAAAGGCAAGTACTTGGTAATCCTCTTTTTCCTTGTCATGAGTTGAAGCATGGCGCCCTAGAAGTTACACATCCTAATGTTACTTCATTTCAAAAAAGGGCCTTAGCAGATGCAATTAAGGATCTTGAGATAAGATCATCCTGCATTATCCAGGTGTACCCTAAATCCAATGACAAGTGTCCTCCTAAGAGAAACACAGAGGAGAATGTGAGATGAAGACGGTTGCAGAGATTGGAGTGATATGATGTCGAGAAGCTGACCACCACCAGAAACTAGAAGAGGACTGGGACGGATTCTCCCCACAGCCAATAAGGTGCAGCTGCGCAGAGTCAATTTTTGTTGTTTTAAGTCACTGAGTTCATGTTAAGTTGTCAGATTAGTTGTAGGAAATGAATACATGCTCTGTCCATGGTATCTGGTGCAGGGCCTAGCAGACAGTTAGATTCTCAGTGATTTTTCTACATTAATAAGTGATTTGTGACTCAAGGACTTATCAGGAGAAATAGGACAGTACTGGTAAGAATGACCTCATTTTAGCTTATCCATGCTTTCCCTGTGTGCTCCTTTATTTAGGTTAGTAAAATATTCAAGTTTAGTGACAAGTCTGTGTGCTCCTAAACATTGTTCTTGGGACTTTGGAAAAGAAGATATCCTGCATTTTCATTGCCTCATTCAGCTGTGAACCACCAGCGTGATTTTCCAATAGAATAAGATGCTTTTCCAGGCTCCTTGCTAGAAATTTAGGTGGTTTTGGGAAATGAGAGCCATCAAACCTTCCTTAACAGGTCAGTTTTGGTATTCAGGGGAATACAGGAATGGAAGAATTCTCTCCTCACCTCAGAGACCTATTTGGGCAAATTCTGAGCTGCCTTGCAGATGTGGCTTAAAGAAACCAATAAGGGTATTATTGTCTGGCCACTGTAATAACCTGATATTTAAGGTGTCATCAGTCAAATTCTGATCATGTGATCTGCAAAGATCTGCGAAGAAGTCTAGACATGCTTACAATTCTCTTATAGGGTAAAACTTGTGTTAAGTGTTATCTATTAACAGATGTAAAGAGAAGCATAGTTAGATAATTTCCTCCAACAATAAAATAGAAATGGTCTAAATCAACATATTCAGATTACCTGGAATGATTAAATAAGAACAAGGCCATTATCCACCATGCTGGAAAACCTTGAAGGTTTTATTCTCAGTATCTTTACATTAATACAGATGCTTTTGATTTTGTGCTGAGAAAAACAATCTGTTACACATAATGTAACTTTAATATACAACATAGAAACTCATCCTAAGTTAGTTACAACAAGGGCCTACAAAAAACTTCATAGCAAAAAAAGGTATCTAATATTGCCACCATATTTTCTATTAGACTGACCCTGTCAGACCCTGTCACCAGTGCTCAGCTCTGTAAACAATGGGTTATTTCCAGGTTCTAAGGAATCATTAATAATCACTAAAATCAGTCTAAAAAGTTCTAGCACATCACTATATACTGTACAGTCCTTAAAAATAATTTATTGTACTGTTTCTAAAAAAAGGTACTAGGGGTATTCTTTTGCTGTTTCCACATTCTGGAGCTGCACATGAGCACTTTCACCTAATATCCTAAAAACACGACAACTGAACTGCAATTCACAATCACAGAGATGAGGTGGTGGAGTCGAGGACTTCCCGGCCGTTGCACACCGTTGGCATGTATGTGCTGGCAGAGGCTGGAAAACAGAGCAGGACAGAAAATTCTGCATTAGTCAAGGGGGCCACAGAGCTACTGGCATGGGTAATCCTAGATACCAGTTAAAATTAAGTGGAAAACTCATTTTAACTTGGCCTCAGAAAATGCTGGGTGATTTAATGCTGCAGCAGGTCAAGTTTCAAAATGTGCTCTGCACAAAAGTAGTGTGTATCCCAGATCTTACCTCCACTAATGTCATACCTCTTGGAAAGAGTTGATAAGCATAATCACTGGTGAAAGAAGTCACTTGTGGGTTTTCAATTAACTTTGGTAATTTCCAAACTGGTTAAAATACAGTGCGTAAAATTGAATACTCATGGCAATTTACTTAGATTGTTAAATTAATTATTATTTTCAATACCTTCATTAATTTTGTTCTCTATGGACAGGATGTCTCTGTAGACCCAAGAGTCATCTGTGAACCCACTGCCTTTGAGAATAATTTCACGTGTTTTCATTCTTCAAGTGGATAACCTCAGTGATAATTCCAGTGAGAGCTGAATTGTAAGAACTTCAATTTCATAACAGTTTGCAGAAAGAAAGGCATTTCAAAGGGATGGTGGTCTCATTAGTGACAATAGTGATGACTATGTCAGGGTGTGAGTATAATATGGATACAAATATTCATTCTTTTTATGGGTCATCATTTTCCTAGATGAAATTCCTAGCTGAACTTGTTTTGAACATTTTTTTTGTGAGAAATATAAAGACAGCTAAGTTATATTTATGTCTCTCTGAAAGCTTTTTCCTTTTACCGAATGAGAAGAAAAGCAAGTACCCCCCATCCTCCATGGGATGAAACAACATGGCCAAGAGAATCAATTAGCAATGGCCTCACATTACCTTTTGGAACTGCTGACATCCTGTCCTTGGTCTGTCCATCTGGCGTGCTCTGACCTAGAGGAGCTGATCTCCTTGGCTACCTGACCACAGCCCAGGTCAAGCTGCCCAGTCAGCTGTCCCATTCTTTAAAGACATAGCTCTCTCAGTTAATAATCAAATAAACTAACTTCATGCTAGAGTGTTCATGTTCACTGCTGCTGCTGCTGCTGCTAAGTCGCTTCAGTTCAGTTCAGTCGCTCAGCCGTGTTCGACTCTGTGCGACCCCATAGACGGCAGCCCACCAGGCTGCCCCATCCCTGGGATTCTCCAGGCAAGAACACTGGAGTGGGTTGCCATTTCCTTCTCCTCATGTTCACTATCATAGTGGAAATATTCTTGCCACATGAAACTGTATTTTTCATAAAAATGTCTTTAAACATGAAGGAGAAGCTAATTGTGAAATTTGCTACTATGTGGCATTCAGTGTGGGAACATTCACCATAGGTGGAGCGCTAGAAGTCTTTCAGCAGACACCCTGCTAGGGAAACTCCAGCCTCTCAATTCTGTGCTATTTGTCTTGGTGTGTGAGAAAATAAGAAAGTCAAGTCTGTGTGGCTGCCTAAGGTTACAGAGGAGTCATGTGACGTGCTAACTCTTTTGGAGATTGTTCCCTTTTACCATTTTTAGAATGAGGCTCACTTTTCTTTACTATGTGATCCCACTAGAAGCTACAATATCCCAGGGGACAGGGATGGCATAATCTACATTTCCTGAAACTTCCATAGTGAAGACACAGTGTGTACCAGATAAATATTTGATGGAAGGTGATACGTGGTAATAATTACAAATATGACGGCATTAATTTATTCTTTGCAAAGCTTCTTCATATACTTTATCTGATGCTTGCTTCATCAAAGCTAGGTAAGGCAAGAGAAAGAACACGGTGAAATGAAGTTCAAACCACAGTTCACTGGAAGCCCAGGGGGTGCTCCCGGCCACTCAGTGTACTTTTTCTGCAGCTCCCTTGTGTTCACCTGTCTACTTGGCATCTCCATGTGGCTGTTTAACAGACATTTCAGAATCAAGTGGCCAACACATAATTTTGATTTCTTGACCTGTCCCTGTTTAGTCTTCTTTTTCTCAGTGAACGGTCTCACCATCTGGCCGGTTATCCAAACCAAAAGTCTAACATTTACACTTCCTTCCTTTTTCCTCTCTCCTCCCATGTCAAACCGATCATCAGGTCCAATCAACTGTGTCTCTCCCTCCAGCTACTTGTCTGTTTGCATCCAGTGCCCTGGGCCAGGCCAGCACTCTCTCTCTCTCGGCTACTGTAACAGCTGCACCACTGGGCTATCTGTGTCCCTCCTTGCTTCCCTGCAGCAGCCAGCGTATTTGTAAATGTAAGTCACCTACGTACACACTTCCTGTGGTGCCTCTGTGCTCTCCTAACTCTGGTTTATAAATCTCAGCATGATTTAGACACTGCTTAGCTTTCTGAATTCACCTAATTCTCTCCTCCTCCGACCCCCATCCCCTGTTGATTTTGTTCTCTAATACAGAATATCTGTTTCTCAATTTCTGGCCTTTTGAAATAGCTGTTGCTTCTACCAGCAATATTATTTCCTCTCTTAATCACATATCTGGCTCCTTCTTGTCATCCACATGTGAAATGTCATCCTCTGGAAAAAGGCCATCCAGCCATCTAGTCTAAAGTAACCAACCAGTTACTCTCTGTCATGTTACCCAGTCTTAAAACTGAATTTTTGCCTTGCCTTTTTTTTCCCCCTTAGCATCTTAAGTCTTACACTCTTGACTAGAAAGTATGCTGGGTCTCTGTCTTTTTCATTATTTTATTCATCTTGCTGGTCATGGAACAGACACTGTATAAATACTTTTTTGAATGGTTGCCTTTCAAAAAACGGTGGAGCCAATGGAAATTTCAACAGGGGAAATAATTTATTATCCTGAAGAAATGACAGCAAATGTGAGGCTTGTGAGTGGCCTTATTTTGGAACAAGTTGGCCTTTCTCCTCAGGTCGCATGGTGGCATCAACTGTGCTTGCAGAGAACTGGCTGGGCTGTGAGCATCCCATGGCAGTACTGCCTTTGACATTTTGACTAAGCTCTTCATCTTTTCCAGGATCAAGTTTTATTATTTCTGTGCAGGATTTTCATTTTCAGAGATTGAAAAGCAATGATGTGTCATGGGGCTATGTCTAGCATAACCAGGGATTAGTGTGTTAGTGCTCCTTGCTGTCCACCTTGAACTCGTCTAATCCCTTCTACCTGCATTTCTAAAGATGGTATCAGAAACCTACTCCAATGTTCCCCATACTATTGTGGAATTTGATGAATGCTGTCTTAAGTGTGCACTTATGATCTGCTTGCTCACTGCATTCTAATTTCTTAAAAATCGGGTATATTTTGACCACGTAGGTAAGAAGTACATTGGCTGCAAAGGTAGGCACATGGAAAATTCTCAAACTATCAGTGTCACCTAATCTGCCAAACACCATGTGCACGTCATCATGGAACATTACAGAGTAACCTGAAATTATCTACCTGCTTCATAGGGACTTTAAAGGGGACACCCTATGATAGAATGTCTAAACTATTTGAGAGGAAGTAGTGCAAATTCAAGGAATTCCTTCTTGCAAGGAATAACAACAGCAAAAAACCCACAAGACACTGCAGTTTTATTTTTTTTCCTAAACACCTTTTAGTGTATCAAAGGGGATTGTAACTTGTATTTTTCTGCTTTTCTTTTACTGTTTCATCTGTAGCTTTTGTCAGTGCATTTTTTATTATGTAAACAATATTCTCATTTTTGTACATGCTGCTGAATATAGCAGAAGAAATTACTGTTTTATGAGTTTACCATCACAATTACTTTGCCTTTCATAAATATTTTACATATGCCTCCTGTATTAGTCCATCTGTTATTCCCCAAGGTAGGAAAATATGTGGAAGAGGAAAGTACTGTCATTTTCGTGTGTGTGTGTTTGTGATGAGCTTTTCTGTGATTCTAATGAAATTCTCATAAGATTTTTAATGGCATAAGTTTAGCCTATTAAGTGCGGTTAGGCAGATTTCTATAATTGTCCTTTCTGTCAGAAATAAGAAGTGTGCAGGCTTATTTTTGGCTTTCCTGGGAGTGATAGTGAGTAGCAGCTGTTACTCTAGGTTAACATGGTACTTTTTGCTATTTAAAGTGAAAACTGAAGAAAGCTGAAAAAGACCTAATAAGTTCCACAGCTGACCACAGAAGGACCATTCACGTCCATCAAAAGGCATGTTTTGCTTCACAAACGTTGGTGAAGCCTTAGAGATCAATGCAGCCAAGTGGCAGCTTTGTCTAGCACCATGAAATCCATTTTTCTTGTACCAGTAATGCAGGGACTGGCCAGGCTTTGGAGAAAATGACCCAGTTTTTCTGAGTAACTGGGCTCTCAATCAATGCTAAACATATTTATTCAATAGATTCTTATGGATGCCAAGTCTGTTAGTCAGTTCAATGGCTGAGACTTGATTCCTGAGAATCAGTGTGTTACTCTGTGTAATACATCAGACTTAGAAAAAAAAAAAAAACATTTAAATAGAACAGACATTCCAGTCTGTTTCCATCTGTTCCATTTCCTTGCTCCCAGTGACCCCGAATAATTCCTCCCAGTGTGTCTGCTTGTTTAGAGATTTTAGTGCTATGGTCAAGGAATACAATTTCCATCCACTATCTGTTGCCTTGTCCTCCTGCTTTGCTATTGGACCTGTTTCTGTTTTACTCTTCACCTTAATTTACTTGTGCTAGGGCCCCTTGGTCCCATTTCAAAAGGAGTGCATGTGTTGAGAATGTTGTCTGGGCAGATGTGACCCTGCTAGCCAACCATTTGGTAGCCTTGCTATGTTGAGATTTCTCAGTAGGAGACAGAGAATCCATTATTAATAATCTAACTTTCCCTTTATGACCGAAATGTCTTCAACTGTTACCAGTAGTTTGAAGAGGAAATTATTTTCTATAAACTCAAGAGTTAGTTTCCAAATGTGGAGTTAGAACTTAAGAAAGCAAAGATTGCTTCATTTGGTGATTCATTTCTTATGAGACAAGATTCATGGAAAGAGAAAATAGAACCCATGATACAACCTAATTACCTTATCAACAGAAATTCCACTTGATCTTCAACTTAATACCTCAGGCCATTTTGCCACATATTGCTGTCGTGTTTTCTTTCCAGTTATGTTCCGTTATCTTCTCTTCCCTCCCCCAAGAAATACCAAAGTTGGATGCACAATATTCTCTAAATGAAAATACTCAAGAAGTTTTTGTACTGTTCTACTTATTTTTTGTTCTTCTCCCCTCTTCCTAGTTGCTAAACAGTTGCTGACCACAGAAGGACCATTCACGTCCATCAGAAGGCATGTTTTGCTTCTCTTTTTCCTCTTTTCTATCCAAATGTGTTCTCAGGCTAGGGTCAGAAACTCAGTTACAACAATTAATTCAAACAACGAATAGGAGCTGTAAATGCTACTACATCTAGGGATCCAAGTCGAAAGCTGAAAGTGTTAAACTCTATTAAAGTAATGTCAGGTATTAGTCCTTCTTTCTTGTGAAGCTGATCCTGATAGCCTCGTCTTCCAGTTACCCCCAGCATCTGCACACTGTTTGTTTCCCATCGCTACCACCCTGATTTAAGTCATCATCTGGGCTAGGCAGCAGCCTGCTAAATGAGGTAGGTCTCTGCCTGCTCCCTGTCTTATGTTCTGCCCACACAGCCAAAACAGTGCTTTACAAGTCGGGTCTTGCCACTTCTGATGAAACCCTTCGAGTGTTTTCCCAGTTCTTTCAGTAGAAAAGTAAAAGTCCTTACAATGACCTCCAGAATCCTAAAGGATCTGCTCCATCTTTGTCCTCATCTCCTCTCCCTTTCACCATGTACCTATAGGCTCATTGCCTCTTTGGCCCTTTGCACGTGCTGTTTCCCATGTGTGGAATGTCATTTCCCCAGATATCAGCATAACTCCTTTCTTTCATTTCCTTCATGACTCTGCTCAGCGTCACCTTATCACTTCCTCCCATTTTATAAAAATAGTAACACATTCTATTCCCCATCTGCCTCATTTGCCTGTGTTTCCTATTATTTTCTACACGTTGCTTATCAACCAACACCTGAGTTATTACGGAGTATTGGTTTCTCTGTGCCCCACCTTGGCTGATGAGAATGCAAGCACCATGAGTATACAGTTTGTCCATTTCATCCATGACCACAGTGCCTAGAGCTGAGCTTGGGCACAAAGTTTCTTCAATCAAAGTGTGTATTATCGATCAAATTGGTCACATTTACTTGGTTAGTGTTTCCTTTCCCAAAGCCTTTGCAATTACTCCAGGTGAGGTAGAAATGTTAAAAAATTTTTTTCCATATGAGTAGGCGTTTTCCTGCTATAGGCATACAGATATCTCCATTTATGGATGTTCTCTAGAGAATTTCACTTAAAATGTAAAAGAAGTAGATGAAATAGGATATAATAAATTGATGTTAGACCCTTTGCTTTGTTTTAAAGTATTGATCATCTGAGATCAATGTATGGACAGTATTTGATTAAGTACATATTTTCTATTGACATATATGCATAGTTCTGAACATGGTACCCCGTTCTTAAAGGCGTTAATAAATTTGGGGTTACATGGAAATGCATATGACTATAAGTATCTCTCATACAATGCTAAACTCTCTGGTTTAGGAATTTTCTTTGAGCTCCTATGTTTATGTTCATTCTAATATACAATACAGAAAAGAAACTATCCAACATAATTTAATTCAAGAAAGTGAGGCTTTTAAAAAACTATGTTAATGGGAGAAATTATATCTCTGACATAGACAATTAGAGAGGGTCACCATTAACTATATTCCTTTGTCTTCATCAAATCACGTCTTCAAAGAAACTTTGTGGGTAGCCCTTTTGGAATACGTCACCTTGTCTGTGTGCAGCCAGGGTGTGGGAGTCACAGGGCTTTCAGAGAGACATGATTTATGGTGCTGAACTCCTTGCTATGGGTTTTTGAGAGGAACGCAAGTCTGTACCCATGCTGTTAGAACAAGATGACGTCATGTGCTGTGCTTAAGAGAAAGCTTTGAACTTAAAAAAAAAGAAATCACTGAATTTGCAGATGCTAAGATTTTCTCATTGTCAGAATGGTCTCTGAGATGAATTCTGTAACTGAACTGAGGCAGAAACTCCAGAGAGGCCAGAGGAGCCACAGAGAAGCTTTTGAGAGTTTTATCTATGAACTCAGTTATCAAATTCCATAAAGTACCTAATAGATGGGACCTTGGTTTTCTCATCTATAAATGTGTTTATTAGAATAAATGGTCCATATCATCCCTTGCAGCTCCAGTCTCTGTATGAAAGGAGGTGGGCTATAGTTACTTGGGGAAAACCTAGGAAAATAGTAGAAGTAAAGAGAAAATGATTTAAAGGCTGTGTAAGAGTGGTTGTGAGACAAGTAAATGGAAATGTCAAATAAAAGGAGAGGTATTAAACATCAGTTCCCTGATGCATATGGGGTTACCTATGACAGCTGGAGACTATCCTTCCTTCCTCAGTGAGGGAGAGAAAGGCAATAGAAAGCGGTTTTCAGGAGTGCTGTGGACTTGGCTTTCTTAAGGGAAAATGGATTGATGTCTATCTGATTTGGATGCACTAGGTGTATTCTGCCTGAAGCAAATGGCTTAACTTGCTGAAAACTCTAGGTTCTTCCTACATTGGTCAGAGAGGATTTATGTTTATAATACACTTATGCCTGTGGCAAAGAAGACCATCACTTCAGTGTGGGTTGCCAAACAACTTCCTCATTTGCTGGCCAGTCATCATGAGGCTCCCTGAACCCTAAACTGCAGGTATGTTATACTGGTTTTCTGAACTATCAGTCTAGAGAAGAAGCTTGGTATTATGTGCTTTATTTTCTTTTATAAAGTGCTATTCAGAGTTGAACAGTGGCTTGCCCCCGCCAACTGGGGTATCTTCAAAGCTTGACCACTGATAAGTACAAAATCTGGCCCTCATGCCGTTACTTTCTGTTGGTATAGATCCATGTCACATTATGCTGTGATGCTAGAAGACTGTTCCCTTTACCATTTTATTTTATTAAAAGATTTTTGCTTGATGTGGGCCATTTTTTAAAAGTCTTTATTGAATTTGTTACAATATCACTTTTATTTTAATTTTTTTTTTTTTTTTTTTGGCCCTGAGGCATATGGGATATTAGCTCCCAAACCCGGGATTGAACCTGCACCCTCTGCCTTGGAAGGTGAAGTCTTAACCACCGGACTGCAAGGGAAGTCCCTCCCTTTATCTTTTTAGACTACTGCTTTCTTTTTATAATGTGCAAATTCTTAGTAATAATGAATAATTCTATTAATTGAGCTGTTCGCACATTACCACCTAAACAAGTTACTTTCTGAATAAGGTTTTGGCAGAAAAAAATCAATCTCCATATGCCCATGGCTCCTCTGGGACCCAAATCTGGGCATCATTAGTTAGTAGAAGTCTCTTGGCTGATCTTAATGATAATGACATACATACATTTGAATGATCACCATGAGCAAGAGAACTACACATCCCCGTAGGACCACGTCTGGGTACATAATAGCTCTGAAGACTATTGGGCACACTCCATTTCTCTCTTCTCCCCTCAGTCTATGCTGATGCAAACTCACATTAGTGTCAACAATATTCTGACCTGCACAGGCCCTATAGGATTTTATGGTGTGAAACCTCACATGTTCACCCAGCTTGTCTCCCTCAAAATTATGCCATTCCCTTACACTGTACACCCATGCTGGTAGAACAAGACACTGCCAGGTGAAATGGGAAAGGGAAGGCTTTTATTTTTAAAAAATCATTAAATTTGCAGATATTAAGATTCTCAGCATATGTTCTTGATTGCCTTACTTTGGGGATCAGCTCTGGGAAGATCCTTTGCTTCTAAAGCTGATCAAAACAAAGAATGACCTTTTTTTTTTTCTCTTCCAAATATGAAGGCTATTTGCTTATGTGTGTGGTTGTGGGAACAGCATTACAAGTATGAGTTTAGGATATCAGGGTCTCTGAGTTCTACTGCTATCGGATGTCTATTACCACCTTCACCTTTAGTAAATGTTTTTGTTGTTTTGTTTTTTTTTTTGAGGGGCCTGATGCTTCTATGAAAGAAATACCCTCCCTTGAGTTTTCTGAGGGTGGTGGGGAAATAACTGTGTTGAGATGTAGCTCTTGGCATCACGAAGCAAAGGACAGGACTTCAAAACAGCTCTCCTTCTCTGAACCCAGGGCCTCCTTCCTCTTTGAGAGTCATATAAATGATGCTCCCTGCTCTTCACTGTAGCAGTGGATGAAGTAGACAGATTGCCTTCAGCCGAGGTTCTCAAAAGGTTTTCTTTGGACCATTTCTATTGAACCAGCTGGAGTATCTGTTATGGACCAGATTTCTGGCCTTTACCAAGAATCCATGATACAAAGGGTCTGGAGAATGGATCTGGGAATCTCCATTTCAAGCATTTTTTTTTTAATACATAAATATTGAGAACACTTAGCCTATGGGCACATTTAGTGGAACAAAGTTACTGTTTCCTTTATTTTTATTATTCTGTATATAGTTAATCAGATGCAACTAAAATTGTTCTCTCTTATACACAGTAATATGTAAACATTTCTCAGATTGTGGTTTTTCCAGGATGTCCTTAACCATGTTCTTTCTTCCATGCCTGCTTCTGAGTTTGGCCATTCTTTTGTATCTTTTTGGAACAACGGCCCAGCTTTTAAAACCCAATAACTGATACTCTTTCTAGTAGCAACCACCTTAGCTGCTGTCAGGGAGCTCACTTACACTCCAGAGTAGAGGGATGTGGCGTCTCTGCTATTCTCTTGCCAGAGAATTAACTGGGAGTTAATGTGGCTGCACCGTTCAGTCAAGGTGAGTCCTAGGTATTGCGAGTGTCATGTCACTTAATCTCTGCTAAGAGTGCAGTACTGGATGGATTTAGGACTTGGAGAGGGCAGCATGGTGGGAATGGCCACACATTCTCTGAGAAGTGGGGACTTCATCCCTCGCCTTGAATTAGGGTAGGGTCTGTCATGCTCTCCAGGTCCCACGTGGAGATGTGTTCCACCAAGGTGCCATATGAGGGAGTGAACCACTGTGTTCTCTCCAGATTAGCTCAGTCTCAGCCGACAGCACAGAAGGACCCCAGTAAAGCCCTCGCAGGGCAGACGGACTGCTCAGTCCAGCCCTGCCTGAATTCCTGACCCACAAAACCAAGAGACATAATAAAAGCGCTTTCTTTTAAACCACTACATTTGGGGGGAAGTTTGTTATGTGGGAATAGATAACTAAATGTGTCTCTGTGGGGGTAACTTTGTGGCTATACCAGCTGACTCTCATCCGTACACGAGGTTTTTGTTTTTACCTCTGAAGGAAGGAAGTCAGAAAGTCAGCAGCAATACTGGTAGCAATAACCCAATGGAATAACATGCTTGCAGATACTCACCAGAAGAAAATAAATTATGTACAACTTAAGAAAAGCATATGCTTTACTTAATGGAACTCAGAACAGTTTAAGGATTTTTCCTAATTACTTAAAAAACATACTTCCCAGCATTTAGGAGTGAAATGATTATTAATTGAACTGAATCTATAATGGAGGCACTGAGATGTTAAACCAGTTGCTCAAATTTTCACCATAGTGGGTCAGTAGCATGTTTATACTTATAACTAGATTCCATAGATCAATGGCTTTCAAATTTCTCAATGGAAATTCATAGAAATAAATGTTTTACCTGAACCTGGTATCCATATATAAACTTGAGCAAACTTCATGAAATGCTGTTTACTCTATTACATGTGAAGCACTCTAAGATACTTTAAATTTTCTTTTAAAAAATGCTGGTCAAAGCTACTAAATCAATTTCATGACCCATTCATGGATTACACTCTATAGCATGAAAAACACTGCCCTAGACACTAAGCTTCCTGGGACCAGGGATTCTATCCTATTCATTGTGTACACAAGTGCTTAGAAATTTCTGGTGTATAGAAGACATTCAAGCATTTAATGATTGAATGAATTTCATGACAGTGGTTCCAATGTATTAAAATGGGAAGGATACTAATCACAAATCAGAAAATCCATTGTCAATACTTGAATCCTTCTGTATCCTTGAGAAGTAACGTCTCTTATTTTCTTGCTATAAAATAGAACTTGTGATATCCAGTATTCATGGGATAAAATGAGCCCACAAATATAAAACTATTGTGAGTAAAAGATAAAGAATTATGATGTATGACAAAACCAATACAATATTGCAAAGTAATTAACCTCCAATTAAAATAAATAAATTTATACTAAAAAAAGAATTATAAATAAAAAATCAATGGATTTGTTACTTATGCAGTTTGAAATTGCCTAGAAACATGACAAAAGTACTTTACTTTGTTACTTTAGAAAGAAAGAAAGAAAGAAAGAAAGAGAAGTTGCTCAGTCCTGTCCGACTCTTTGTGACCCCATGGACGGTAGCCTACCAGGTTCCTCTGTCCATGGGATTTTCCAGGCAAGAATACTGGAGTGGGTTGCCATTTCCTTCGCAGGAGATCTTCCCAGCCCAAGGATTGAACCCGGGTCCCCCACATTATAGGCAGACGCTTTACCGTCTGAGCCACTAGGGAAGTCAAACTTTATCTCATTTGTTACTTTCATGCCACTTAATTAATTTGGATTAATGAGAGGAAAGTCATGGGGAAAATGAGGTCTAAGTTTAGACTTTTTAAAAGATAAAAAATGAAATTTCATTGAGTAACAAAACAGTGCTAAACCCCTGGGCTGGTAGACGTCTGTGCTGAAGTACTGGCTGGGCCGCTAGCAGATTAGACACTGAATGACAGCTGGAGCACGTCCCTGGCCGCTGCGTCGCATTGCTTTTGTGTCAATGGATGTTTCTGAAATTCTAAGGAGAGACTTGATTGGGTAAAGTGCCTTTGTTACCTCTTCAGGAATTTATTAATTCCTAGACTATGCATCAGAAAATGCCACCATTTCTAAATTACTGAGGTTTGGATGTATGAGATTTGAAAAATGTCTGTGAAAGACTTGGGGATTTTGATAACTTGTTTTAATAACAACCAAGAGTTCTAAGCTTTCAACAAGACTCTTTTCACCCAGAGGTCAATCATGCTGTACAGCCTAGGGTAACCTTTCTTTTGTTTTCCCTTGAAAGCCTGCCAAGTACCTTGTCCATGGGAAGTTTCCTGTTTGAAGTAGCAGCATGCAGTGGTGTGGTGTCCTGGTTTGGAAATCAGAGAAACTGTCTCTAAGTTCTGGTCTGCCACTTTCAATATGTGTGACCTCGGATAGGTTTCTTTATCTCCTAGAGCTGTGAGCATTAAATAAGCTATATCATGTGTGCACATGTATGAAGTATTTAGCACAATGCCTAGCACAAAGGAAACAATAAGTGATAGTTCCTCTTAGCTCCATTACTGTTTTTGTTTTTATTAGCTATTATTATTAGTTATATGCCATCTTTTTCTTGTCTGGATTAACTGTTATAGTTTGGCTGCTAAACAAGAGATTTCTTTGCTCAGGAAATAAGCAGCTTTCTTTGTGGCTCAGACAGTAAGGACTCTGCCTGCAATGCAGGAGACCCAGGTTTAATCCCTGAGTTGGGAAGATCCTCTGGAGAAGGGAATGGCTACCCACTCCAGTATTGTCACCTGCAAAATCCCATGGACAGAGGAGCCTGGGCTGTATAGTCCGTGGGGTCACAAAGAGTCAGACACAGGAAAATGATGTCACAGGTTTTACCAGGTCCTGGGACTCAGCCATTGTGACACCTGGAAGTTGAGCTGAAAATAAATAAGGTGTCCATCTCTATAGCAGCTGAGACTGGGGAGGAGTAGTCTACTCAGCGCATACCTGAAAGCTGGCAGCTCTCAGTCTTCCCTTTGTTTGCTAGGGAAAGGATTGCACTATAAAACTCTGTATGTTGTTGAAGAAACTGGGGCACTAATGCGATTGCTCACTCTGTGATGCTGAGCTATTTTGAAGTTTTCTTTCTAATCGGCTTGGGGCAAAATTGTGAAGTCGTCATTTGTCTCTGTCACTTTCAGCCCTTCTCCCCCACACTTTCCCTTCTTCATCCTTCTGTCAGTGAATTTCTCATACTCCATACCACAGATGAGCTTAAAATGGCTTAAAAGGTTGTCCCCTTTAGGTACATTTGTGCTTTGGATGACTCTAAAGAATTAAATGCTTCTCTAAGGATAGTTTCAGATACTTGCAGGCCAAGAGGAGAGAGGCTTCTGATTGGGAGTTATCCTGGTATCTTTCAGTTCACACTGCCTTCTCAGCTGGTTGTTAGCTGAAAAAACACTGTGTCTTTGTAATAGGAGGTAGATCTAGCCCAGATTTTCCAAGGTGTATTCCATGGGATGTGAGTTGGTTTTCTTGTGGTCAGATACTTTTAAGAAACTATAAATAACAGAATGAAACAGGTTTCCTTGCTGTAGAGATTCTTAGAACCTTTATCATGCTCATGTCAAAGGAAGTACTTTGAACTTCCAAGTGGGTATTTAGGTTGCTGCATTTTCCCTCTTATTTGATTATCTTCCTGTTTTAATTTTTATGAAGCACCTTCCGCATCTATGTGACACAAAACACACTTTATAGAGCACCAATCTAGTCCAGCCCTCTAGACCACCTAAGGGAGGAAGCAGTAAAGTGATGTGCTCAGGGTTCACTATTGAACTGGTTGGACTAGAAACTTGGTTGTCTGAGTCCAGAAGGTCGTTAAAAACCCCAGTTGTGGTCGAGGATTTAATATCTGTCATCTCAGCTAGACTGAACGCAGGAACTTGCCCTCTTCCATTGTCACTGTATTGTTAGCAGCCAGCACAGCACCTGACACACAGTGATTAACCAGCACTTTTTAAAACTGAACTGAGATTGATTATGGGTGGACAGGTGCTGTTTCTGTGTCTCCTGCTCCCCCTCCCAGCCTGCCCCCTACCACAGTGCTGTGTTTGAAGGGGTCCGCGCCAAGTGCCGTACTTACACTGAGAATATGTGGTCCCGGTCCCGCTGACGCTGAACCTGTTCAGGTGCAGCCTGTGCGTGACCACGTTCTTCTGGGGCTGAAACAGGATGATGTGCACCTTAGGTGCAAACAAACATCCCAGGACCACGAAGCCACTCAGGCTAACAGAGATGCACATGGTCGTTGTCTGCACCTACAAGAAAAGGTTGCCTAGTTAAGTATCTTGACTATAAATTCAATACAGTGGTCAACTCAAGAGAATGCTAAAAAAAGAGCAAACTGAAGAAACCAGATCATCTACAGTTCTGTTCTTATTCTAGCCAAACCAATACAGCAATTATGTTGAAATTTCTGAGTCTGGGATCCACAGGGAACCATTGCTGAGGATTTGTAAGCAAACACTTGTTCCTCAAGGCTTGCCAAGACTTCCCATGGACTTTCTTATTTTGTTTGTTTTCTTCATTATGTTTGTATAAAAGATACTTCTGCAGAGCCACTGAAGTCAGAATCTTAAGTAGTAAAATATCAGTACTGAGTGATGGAGTGACCTGATGTCTGATGGTTTGAGTTAATCAACTTGGCTTGTTTAAGGTTTACTATATTAAGAACAAATCTGATCCTGTTTCATATTTCTGTCTGTCTTTCATGCTGGGAGTTCTGCCTATCTGCTCTCGGTTTCCTTACTCAATAGTGAGGGACACTGTCAATTTTCTTCTAGGTACCTACTCTTAAGCATTTCATTAGCATCTCTCTGGAATTTTGATACATCAGATACTTACTAGTCCATCTTTGTTTTCCCTTTCTTTCAAAGAAAGAATTTCCCCTCTATCCCTTTGCTTCCCCGGAAAGCAAACCTCAGAACTAGGTTTTATCATCTCCGCTTTTTATTCTCTTGCCACCACTCTTCATCTTCTCTGATCTTCTCATTTGTCCTGGCTTCAGCTCCCATAGATTTTTCTGGAAAATCCCAAATTAGATTCTACATATTTAATCACTCTTAGTATGAAAAATGGCAATTAATTATTTCTTCTATCAGTTTCTACTCAGAGTAGCTGTGGTAAATCCTAGAGTCATTTTAGAGTTCTTTTTCCTTTTTCTTCAGGCGATGCTGTTACCAGATAGCAATAATTTCTCATGCCCCAAAGTGTCTGACCTTCTTCTATAGTCAAGGAAAACTGAAGACTGAACAATTAACTAGAAGAGCCACATAATTTTAGAAGATTTCTTCCTGTTTCTGGTTTTTTTTAAAATCAGGTTCCATGTGTTTCATAACTCTACAGAATCTGGTTTTACTTTAATTGCTGAAAGCAAATCTCTCCTCACTGTCTTAAAGCTCCTGCTCTCCTAACCACTCCAGTGCTCTCCACCTTGGTCCCCGATTTCAGGCTCCTTTAACTTCTCAGAAAAGTCTACTATCTAATTCCATGATGGAAAACCCTTGATCATCATAAGTATGTTATTCATAGCAAGTCCATCACTAGCACAATTTTTTTACATAGATATATAAAACATGTTATTAAAACCGTGTTCTTCCTGTCTCGGGTTTGACTGTGGTGCCATTTTGAGAGGGATCAGTTATCCCATGAGGGTGAGACAGGTTCAGATGTGCACGTTTTCTAAACCTTTTCTAAAAACACTTCTATAAATTTAAAACTCATCACACGTTTTAAGACATTACAAGGAGAGGAGGAGGAAGGCTTTTGTGAGAAGAGCTTGCACAAAGTTGTACTGTGAATTCCACATCCTCTCTACTGTAGGGGGATTGTACCCATCTCCTCACTTAAAGTCTAGAGAGAAGGGCATTGGTGTGGCCATTCATAGAAGGTTTGATGCTTTTTCTGTGGAGGGAAGATGCTCTGACTGGGAGCCTGATTCCTAGGTGAGAAATGGCCAGTGACTTTTGTACCACAGCAAGAAGACTTGTGAATGTGTTGAAATTTAAGAATTTATCAAAGCAGAGGCTATGTGAGTGGGATGCTGGACAAGATGAGCCATGGGATAGAGAACCATCAAGGGGAATCTAAGGCCCATGTGGAGAGGCCTGGAGTCTTTCCCAGGATGGGAAGGAGGCTGGAGGGGGAACAGCTAGATGTTTTGGGCCTAAGTGTGACAACTTAGCGTAGAAAATTGCCAGCCAACTCACTCAAGGACCTGCAAAAAAAAAAAAAAAAAACAGCAGGAAATTTCTGATAACCACATGAAAACATCCTTTAATCATCTTCCAGATTATCCTAAGGATGTGTCTTTGGCCACTGGGGACTCAAAGATCATAAAGCCATCCTGTTACATAAGAACTGTCCTACTTCTTCCTTATTACTCTTTAACCAGAGCTGAGGGGAAAGCAACTGGTGGACTGGGGACTATGAGCTGGGAGAAAGGGGAAACCGACTGGTACAGCTCGAAGTCAGGCCAGACTGCAGGAGAAAATAAGATTGAATGTTAAGTCATGATATGGTTTTGATAATTACATGGGCAAGGCATTTGAATTTCCTAATAGACTATCTCCCACTGAAAGTTATTGTAGGACCTTATGTTACCCAAGGGTGCACAAAGTCGTGGACCTCTTGAGCATTGTCACCTGCTGTTCTGTCCCAGCACTAACATGGTGCCTTACATGGGGAACACCCTGTGTTTTTGTTCTATCCACTGGGATTTCCATCCAGGGCTGGGGGGTGATTACTCTCACTCACTACTAAGGGAACAATGGGAGGCAAAACTAAAGGTACATTTTGGTCACGGTTTATGCTACAAAATTAAAAGGTACCTTTTAATTTTTTTTCAAAACCCAAGTATCAGCCTCATAGTTTCAGTTGCCCAATTCCTTCTATAAATCACACTATAAAAAGTCTTCACTTACATATAATTATTGGTCCTGCATCTTTGAACATTCCCAGTTCACGCTGCTCTGTTTTCATCTTCCTCAAGCTCCTAGCAACACCTGACATGGTTAACCACTTCCTAGATACATCCTTCCCTCACTGACAGTTCCGCATCTGAGTTACCTTTGCTAACTTTTTTCTCTTCTCCCTGAGCTCTAAGTGCTGGAGTGTCTCAGAACTCAGTTTTGGACACTCTTCCCTTCACCATCTCATTGAGTTCCAGGGTATAAGTACTTCCTGTGTGGATGATATTCACATATGTAGTACTAGTTCCAACTTATCCTCTGGGCTTCCAAACCTATCCTCTGGGCTTCCAAACTCAACTGCTGTCTTGGTGTATTATGGATATGTAGTAGGCAAATCAGAATGAATCTGTAAGCAGAACTTGATCCTTTCCTCCAGTGTCTCCATTTAAGTGACACCAAATGCCACCCAACTTGCAAACCTGAGAGCCATCCTCAGTTTTTCCACTTCCCTTACACCCACACTTCCAGTCCAATAGCAAGTTGTATTTGTTCTTTTGGAAGATAATCCTCTACGATCTCTTGGGCTTCTATATCTTTCAAGCAGTGGCTCTGACTGCTTTTGTTCCAGATTTTCTTTTCAAGGGATTTTTATTGCAAAGAGCCTTAAGAGATGGAGATAGTGTCTGTGAGACAAGGGCAGCATATCATCCAGGAGAGAAGACTCAGTTTCCCTACTCTCACAGTTCCTCCGGGTAATGCCACCACTGACTATGCGGCAGTTACCGTCCTCTTTGCCTAGTCTGCAGAAAGTAGGGCTCAGGGAACCAGAACCAGTGCTAAACTTCCAGCTACTGCTATTGCTTTGAGTTATAAAGTCCTTTTTGTCAGCATCCACAAGACTGTGGCAGGCTAGCATGGTAAGTTAGAATAAGTTGAGTAAAATCCAGACTTTATGGTCTTTGACAGCTGTGACAGTGAGGCTGGAAAGGTTTTCTCAAAGAGGAAATGTGGGCTGATTAACAGGCCTCGAGAGAAGTCCAGAGAATCTGTAGCAAACAGCTTGAGCAAGCTATGTGGTCATCCAAGCAATAAATAGTGCTCCACTTTATTGCCATCAATGAAGAAGATCTGAGGGATGGGGTCGCAGGCTGAGTAACAGGAAATGGGTTTAGATAGAGCTGCTGGACCAGTACTGAAATCGTTGCTGACTCTCCTCTGGGCATGGGGTGGATTTCCTCCCTATTCTGATTCGAATCCTTATGGGCAGAAAGTTACACTCTTTTTCACATAAAAGATGCAGGGACATGTGACTACGCTGACCATGAAAAGAGGAACCTTGCAGAGACCAGCTGGATCACTGGGACTTTGCCTGCCTCTCTTGGAAGATGAGGGAGGCAGGTGACTGGTGCTTATGAAGGAGGAATGGCAACAGCTGAGCCCCGTATGGCTCACCCCCTGCTGTAGTCTCTCTTGCCAAACTTTGATCCATTCCAAGATGACAAAGGTCTCAGCTTTTTTTACACTGGAAACTTGGCTGCAGAAAAGGAGCTTTGGTCCTTTCTATGAGGTGTCCCTGAAACAGAATAATGCTTTGGAAGGCCATAGATGAGGCACTGACTAGTATTTGGGCTTTTACTGACCTGCACTGGGTTTAAAATGCTGACAAAAGAGCTACACCAAAGAATGAGGAACTGATGTGAGGAAATCTAGAGAGATTCTTACAGTCAGCTGCAGTGCTGGAACACTTGCCTAGCTCTATGCTAAAACCAGGCAAGACACTAAGCGATGTCATTGTGTTGAGATAGCAAATGCCCTGAGTTGAGATGGATGCCTTTAAAAATGTTGCTGTCTATGTGAGTCAGTGCCAAGTAAGCTGAAATACACAAGCAATATTCCCTAGGCAGATAGCTACCTGGCTCTGGCCTCCTGAGTCAAGGGGTCCCCAAAGTTGAACAGCGATAGTAATGATGATCTTGCCATTCAGTTCAAGGTTTTGGGTGCTCAGAAACATCGGATCTTCCTTCAGTTAAACCATGCATAGCTCTACATGCTTGAAACACAGAGCAAATGTGCTTTCCTTCCTGGCATGCAGATTTGGCTGCTACCTGCTTCTTCCCTTACTCTCCATCCTGACCGCAGCTGCCTTAAGAAGGCAGGAAGGATTGGATGAAAGTCTCCCCATCCCCAAGGGTAGCTGCCAACTGTATGCACCAGACCCAGTATGCTGGGAAACTTTGGGGAGGTAAGAACTCAAATATTTATGCTCTGTTGGTTACAAACAACCAAGTCACCATCCTACCCAGACCTGTTAGGGAGAAGTTAGAGCTGGGATCAGAATTAGACAAATGAGGCACTTGCTTGAGAGGGAGATTTAAGGAGGCATCCCAAACTCAGAAGTTAATAATATTTTATTGCAATGTTTCTTTAAAATTCTTGCTAAAAGCCTGTGATGAACACAATACCCACCTTTTAAAAAAAGGACAAGATCGGTAACAGTGCTGGGCTGTGACAGATTCGAAGAGAAGGTGAAAGGTCAGTAACACTGATCTTGTCCTGGTAACTGTGTATGCAAGCGTCACCAGCCCACTCTGCATTGCCTAGTGGAAATTGGGGAGGCTATACATATGCTGATGTTCCAGCTACAGTGGTGGATGTGAGTGATAAAGTCCTTTGTCTCTGAATCAGGAATCTCGTGTCTTCTGTCAGCATCTCTGAAACTGTGGTGGACTCACCTGTTAGACTGCGCGATGGTTTAAAAACCCTTCACAGTTCCTGACAGGTTCTGTCTCCATCAGTGACATCCTACCCTTGGCTCCAGTCACCATCAGCTCCAACCGGAACACCTACTACAATACCTAACCACTCTCCCCTCTCCTGCTTTTGCCTTTCTGTCATATAGTGTCTTCAGCAGATTGAATTTTTTTCCCTAAAATGTGAGATCACGAAACTGTTCTGCTTAAAAGTGAATTTCAGTGGTTTCTTTTTCCATATAGAACAAAATCTAAACTTTTTGCTATGTGCTATGGTCTAGCCCCTCATGCCCTGCCTACCTCTCATATACAATCACACTTCCATCTACTCATTAAACCGTAGCCAGATACACCTTTCTTTGCTATGACATTTTTGCCTAGAGGCATTTGTGCTTACTGCTTTGTCTGTCTAGTGTGTGGAATTCCCTTGTCTGGCTTTTCCATCTTTCAGTAGAGTATTATGAAATGGGTACTAGGAGGGGTGGCAAAGATTTTTTTTTGAAAGAACGAGATGTGATACATTTCTTTTAGTCTTCAAATATTCAACGTGGGAACACTGAAATTTCTTTGCAAGTACTTAAACCTTGTGAAAAAAATTCTAAAGTCACCCCCAAGTCTCTGCCTAGATTAAGTGCTTTGCTTTCCCAACCCCAGAAAAGAATCTAGCACCTTGAAACCTGAAGTGCAGTCCTTTGCCCAGCAGCATCGCCATCACTTAAGAGCTTGCTAGAAACCCAGAATCTTGGGCCTTATCCCTTCTCATTAAATCAAAATGTTTAGCAAGATTCCCAGGTGTATACACCTTAAAGCTTGGGAAGTAGCATACCCCCTCTCCCTTCCATCACAGCACTCACCCCTGCATGAGTTATCCCGAATTTTCATTTGTTCATTACTCAGTCTCCATCTCTATCTCCTCTTGTTCCCTACTAGACTGTAAGTTATAAAAAAGGAGGGGGTGGTCTATGTTAATTGCTGCATCTCCAAGGCCCATGATAAAGGCTCAAATACTTTTGGAAAACATGACTGAACAAAATACTTAGTATTTTAATTTTTTATGGAAAACTTTCCACCCAAACATGGCCTAATTTTTAATTTATACCATGTACACTATGTATTGAATCCCTGATGACTCCGTGTTTGTTTCTTTACACTATCCAGGATGGCTATGTTGCAATAAAGAAGTAGATGGTCTGGATATTCCTCAAAGATTCTTCATATTTTTGGATTCTTACCCAAGTTTTTGCTTGCTTTGTCTTGATGCCTCTTATAGCATCAATTAGCCTTGCTTGTTTTAGGCTTTACTCCTACAAATGTATTCCTCCTATGAAGAACAGATAAGTTTGTGGTGTAGCATGAAAGGCACGGATTTGGATCCAAAAATCTTGTCCTACTATTTCTTAACTGTGCCACCTGGGACGTTAATTATCCTCTGAGTCTGTTTACTCATCTTTCCAATGGATAATGAAATTTGCTTTCCAGGGTGCTAATGAGAATAAGTGAGCTCAAGTATGCAAAGCATTTAGCAGAGTAAGGTCTTGGAGGTCGATCAGGTAGAGTCAGTTCCTTTCTTTCCCTCTTACCTTAATTATGTTACTTTTTTGCCCAAGCAAACAAGCAACCAAAAGAAAACAAAAATTAAAAAAATCACAAGACCTCAAAGCCCTTAAACATTATTTAAATGAATTCTTTTACCTGGTATAATCTGACCAAATTGCCAGTTCCCATGAGTTTCTTACTAGACTCCCCTTACCTTCCATTTGAGAACAACCGATATTACCATATTTTCTTGGTTCATTTCTATTTTGCCTCAGGAATATTCCCTGTAAGCCTTATATTCTCTAACTACCTTAATTGCACTTTCCAACGAAGGTCCAGGGTGAAATCTCACCTTTTTAAGCAGGAGTATTCCTGGAAAGACCAAGCTCTTGCTGGTCCAACTCTTTTTTGAAACAAATAGGCATTTAAGAGTTTGTATCAGAAATTTAATTATAAACTATTCTGCATTAATCTTGGATTCATTCATTCTTGTTATTTTTTTCCCAACTGGAGTATAAGCTTTTTGAAGACTGGAATGGTACTTTATATTTTTGTGTAACTCCCAGTGGGTGGCAAAGTATTGAGTCATAAACCTTGTTGACTGATGTCCACATTTCTAATGCTGGTTCTTAGATTAATGGGTTCTTTTCTAGTGCCGCTGAGTCTATCTGAGCCACATGGTTTACCTCTGAGAAATTTAAAATCTCAGTCTAAAACAAGGGGCCCGAGTTCAAATACTTCATACATGAAGGAAACCGAGTGTAAGAATTCAGGGCTTGGTGGGCATTGTGGGCAACAGGAGTGAGAGTTCTGTCTAGATACATGAACACTACTCAACCAGCTAATTGTTGCATGTAGGAATTAGGGCTCACATGTTTCACTTTGTTAAGAGGAGCCAAGAATCTGGATAGCTATATAAAATTTTTCAGTTTTCTAACTTTGACAGATATTTCAAAGAATTTCAGAACAATGCAAGCCACACTAAAGCTATCTATGAGATGAGAAGAGCATGTGATTCATTAGAGCAGTGATTTTAATCGTGGCTGTAAGTGAGGGTCACTTGGGGAGCTTTGACAAATCCTGAAGTTCAAGCCACAGATCAGGCCAATTAAATCAGAATTTCTGGGGCTCTGCCCCAGGTATCAGTAGTTTTTCAAAGCTACCCAGTGGATTCAATATGCAGTTGAAATGAGAACCACTGTGTTGGAGGCTCTGGTGTACCTGCTCAGTTCTCTTGTAAATTTAGGGTTGGCATTATTGCAAGGATAAGTGAGACCTCAGATGATCTCTGTATGATTTGTTGCCTTAATTAGCACACACCTCAAACACTCAACTTTACTGCATTTTACACTCTCTGCTGCATTTCTCTAGTAACTTCTGTCATGTGGTGAAACTTTGGGGCTTCAGCTAATTTCATTTCATCATGATACTGCTATCATGTTAAAGGGAGGGGAAGTCATTTTTAGAAATAAATGCTAGTTCATTGAATGAAATTAAATTTCATTCTAAGTAGCATTTTCTGCTATTTTTTAAAATTAGCTTTTCTGAGAATAGTTTCAAATCATATGTTCAGGCTGAAATAATTAACAGTGTAATAACCATTCTGCAGTCCCAATACCCCAAGTCCTATCTACTAAAGATGGCTACCTAAGAACTGGAGAAAAAAAATCCTTACAGGTCTTTAAAAGGGTGATGTGTACTGAAAAATAAAAGATAGAATTGGGGGTATTAAAATATATGAATTGTAGTTCTCCATTTAATCCCCACACTCAAAACTTGTGGTGCATATAATCTGGGCTTTGATTTTAGTTCTGACGTCTGATTTGTTTCTGATGTTTTTTCCTTTGACAGATTTTCAAAAATTTTTATAGACAGTCTTAGAAAGCCTGATGGTTACCCCAGCACTAAGTATATATTCTTCATTTTTCTTGTTCTTCCTTTATGGTTGTCCAGAGTATGGTAGTTGAGTCATATGGTGGTAGATAATTTAATAGACTAGACACACTAAGCTTTGCCAGTCTCTTGATCTGTTGCTGTAAATAGCTTTGACTTATTTTTGAGCTGTGATATTCAAGAGCTTGGCAACATAGGAACTGCTGATAAACAAAGGTTTTGGAGACTATTCTAACCTACAGAGGCACTTTATTTGGTGAAATCACAGTGTAACAAGGAAACCATAACGCCTCTGGAAAACTTTATGATGACTTAAGAAATATAGAAAATAAAAACCAACTGCTTTAAGAGGGAAAAATTCCTATACTCACTCATACTCACTCACTGGAAGATACTAAAATTACAGTTTTAAATGCAAGAGTAACTGATGGATCATTTCAACAATTTGAGAAGTTTTGATGGAATGATGAATCAGTTTCTTTCAGAAAAGATGACAATTATATTGAAGCCCAGAACTTTGAACTAAATATCACTGAAGACTATATGAATAATGATTTAATTAGATTGCCTGAATATAGACAGTAAAAATTTTAACTAATTCAAGGATTACATATATATACCATGCCTACAGGAACTAAAGTTGTAGGAAAAGTACAATAAGTAAACATTGTATTTTAACCCATTTTAGAGAAATAATGATGCTTATCTGAAACTCAAGTGAGAGTTTTTAGGTCTTTAAAGTGATCCTGGCTTAATATTGCAAGTCTGTTTTAGCTTACAGATCGATCTATGGTAGCCCGGTCCTCTTGTGTCTAATTTAAAGTGTTCTCATTAGATTTCTAGTGGTGTAAGTCTTATTCGCTCGTCACTCACTTTCTAAATTTAATTAAAAGTTTTAAAGGTGTGTGTGTGTATTATACTTTTCTCCCGCCAGATTATCAGTTGTTTGAATGACCATGCCATATACATGTATCTTCCTCTCTGTGCCTAGCACAATGTTGTCCACATGGTAAGCACTAATTAAATGCTTTTAAAACCAGTGAATTAATTTCCATATGCAACATGGCAGTTCACCATAGCATTTGTTATTGAGCTACCTGATTGCTGAGATAAAGGGAGTCTGTTGTAAATTCTACATAACAAAAGAGTGGAAGGATACAAGAAGAAGGAAAAGGAGAAACCACTCCAAGACTTACTCTGTAGTCACTTGATGTCACATAAAATATGGGGAGGAAGGCCAACCAGATGATGCACGTGGTGTACATGGTAAAACCAATGAACTTGGCCTCGTTGAAATTTTCTGGGCACTTCCGCGTTTTGAAGGCATACACAGTGCATAAGATGACCAGGACTACGTCGTAGGTAAGTGAGATCAGCATGCTGGAATCTTTGACGTTGCATTTTAGGATGACTGTTTCCCGCTTCTCCGGAAGGGTGTGCCGCCTGGTGCCTGGAGCCTCCAGGATGAGCCACACAGACACGACCACGATCTGCACCAGTATCAGACCCAGGCAGATGAAAACCTGAGAACTCGGGCTGATGAATTTTGGCCTCTGAGCGCCATTCTTTACCCCATCGAAGATGCGGGCAATGCAGTTTGTCTTGGTCAGCAGGGCTGAGTAACAGACAGCGAAGGAGGTCCCCAGCCCCAGTCGACGCAGTGCGCAGATGACTGGTGATGGCTTGGAAATGAAGAAGAACGTCATGCAATAGGACAGGCCAACCCCAAACAACAGGATGTAGCAGAGCTCCCGGCCTGATGCTTTGACCAAGGGTGTGTTGTTGTGCTTGATAAAAACAGTCACAACTACGCATGTGCACATAAAACCCAGGCAGGCGATGGTGACTGGCCCAATGGCCCAGGCATCTTCCCACTTGATGTAGTCCTCAGGAAGGTCAAAGCAGCCAGACAGGTCTGCCGTGGGCCACTGCCCAAGGCCGCAATCCATACAGGTAAACTCATCAGCCAGGTATTCGTAGGGCTCGCAGGGGATGCAGATCCAGCAGCAGACATCCCCTGGTTGCATATTCTTCATTTCATTGGGTGCACAAGGGTCGCTGCACTGGGAAGTGGGCATTGAGTTCCGGGACCAGTGGATAGAGTCAACATCTAGTGATAAGGTTTCTGACCAATGACCAACCTTCAGGTAGGAATACTTGCCACCCACATACTGGAAGTTGAACACGTTGTATCGTCCCATGCCATCTCCAAAAGTGTCAAACTTGACAATGCTATCTACACCTTTATTTGCGATGAATGGAGCTGTGATGTGTAAGTAAAAGAAAAAGAAAAGAACATTGTTTAGGTGTCTTAAGTATGATCAATGACTTTATATCATACACTTAGCAAAACTGAAATAACAGGGAACAAGATTCCAAGGCTGAGATAATTTATCAATTACCATTGAATTTACATATTAAAAGCTACTGGAATACTCAAGCATTCATAAGTTCATTCACTTAACATTCCTGAGTGCCTCCTATGTGCCAAGTGCCAGTGACAATTCGCGAGTACAATATAGTGTCTGCCTTCAAAGGAGCTGATTATGTAACTGGGGAACTGGGGAACAGCAAACATGCAGTCATAGTCTATGTGGTATATAAATATTCATTTCTTGAAAAACTCCAAATAGGAATGGACAAAACTTTGAATCGTATCTGTATTATTTATTGAATGCATAGAAATTAAATATTTTCATGGAAGTGTATAATTAAAAGGAAGATTTTTTTTTTCTCCTTCAAAGTCAAGAAAAAATATTTTCACCATAAATGGATGGTATTTTTCTTTTAAACAGTTTAGATGATTCAGATGGAAAAAAAACATTCATCCATAATCCTTCAACTGTAGTATTTTCATATTTTGGAGGATAGTCATTCTGATTACATATTTGCAAGCATCTATATACAACATGCATGCTAAGTGACTTCAGTCATATCTGAGTCTTTGTGACCTTATGGACGATAGCCCGCCAGGCTCCTCTGTCCATGGGATTCTCCAGGCAAGAATACTGGAGTGGACTGCCATGCCTTCCTCCAAGGGATCTTCCTGACCCAAGGCTCCAACCCATGTCTCCTGTGGCTCCTGCATTGCAAGCAGATTCTTTACTGCTGAGCCACTGGGGAAGCCCCATGTATAACATACTCCTATCTATCTGTCTATCTACACAGAACCTGAATATTCTGAAGGCAGCTACAGTACGCAGAAGCTATGTAATTGCTTTAAAGTTTGTTCCTAACTGTACAGGATTGGTACCCTCAACACTGTCTCTTATAGCTGGATGTGAGTTGGACTGTGAAGAAAGCTGAGCGTCGAAGGCTTGATGCTTTTGAACTGTGGTGCTGGGGAGGACTCTTGAGAGTCCCTTGGCCTGCAAAGAGATCCAACCAGTCCATCCTAAAGGAGATCAGTCCTGGGTGTTCATTGGAAGGACTGATGCTAAAGCTGAAACTCCAATACTTGGGCCACCTCATGTGAAGAGTTGACTCCTTGGAAAAGACCCTGATGCTGGGAGGGATTGGGGGCAGGAGGAGAAGGGGATGACAGAGGATGAGATGGCTGGATGACACCACTGACTTGATGGACATGAGTTTGAGTGAACTCTGGGAGTTGGTGATGGACAGGGAGGCCTGGCGTGCTGCGATTCATGGGGTCACAAAGAGTCGGACACAACTGGGCGACTGAACTGAGCTGAACTGAAGAGCAGCAGCTGTCTATGCGTGTCTGGTTCCGCTCTTCCAGCTGCTGCTCATCATGTCTCTTGCCAACATCTGCTGCCGTTTTTATGCCACCTTCTCTGGTTGACTCTGTGCCTACTATTTCACATTGCTGACTTTTACTCTTTCCTTAAATGTAGAGAATGTGGCTGATGTCTCTGTGATGTGTAGACAAATTTAATTAGTTAGAGTAGGCTTGCCTGTGTGGATAAATAGACCCAAATTATTTAAGGGTTCAAATACAATGGAAGTTTATGTCTCCCTCATGCAGCAGGCTAAGGTCTTGGTCCATGGGTATCTCTCCTCTACATGCTGATTCAGGAACTCGGGTCCCTTCCTTCTTGAAGCTATACCAATTCCTAGGGCCTCCTTCCCATCAGCATCCACCCAGTGGAAGGACAAAAAGAGTATGAAGTAGTTGCACCTGCTTCCTAAAAGTATAAACCTGGAAGTGGCACGTGTTTCTGCTCACATTTATTGACTAGAAATTAGTTTCAGGGTCACACTCAAGTTCAAGGATGGCTGGGCAATGTGGCTTCTGCAGCTCTTTTGTGGGTAAAGGACCTCTGGGAGGATGCCCAAGGATAGTGGTACCTATGGTAAGAGATGGGCAGTGGGCAGATGCATGGCAAAGATGGGTGGGAAATTTTTACTGAATTCTTTTATATTTATATTTTTGCATTTTGAAGCATATGATTATAATACCTACTCAAAATACAATAATAAAAAAGGATAATATACATTAACAGTCAAGGAACACCAGATATTTGAGTAAACTTCCAACCTGAAAGACAAACAACCATAAAAGGAAATTTGGCATCAATAGAGACAATGCAAGGAGCAAAAGATGAAAACTTTATAATAACAATGAGCTCAGAGAGATAAGAAAAGATGCTGCATCTAGGAGATAGCTACAGTCTATTCTTAAAAAGGAACATTCAGAGAGCAAGAATGAACTTTGGGAATTGAGAGCAGAAAATAGAAATTCAGTATAAGGATTGAAAGTTAAATTGGAGAGAATTCTCAAAGTTTGACCAAAATGCTCAGAAGGAAAGTAGAAAAAGAGATTTGAGAAGATTCTATGGAATTTCAGCATTCAATCAGATGTTTTAGAAAGAGAGAAAATAGGAGGAGAGTATCAAGAGAGTCAAAGTAAATTATTGGACAAACTGACTTGGGAAAGGGTGACAAGAAACTATTGCTCTTTCTTATGAGCTTTGTCAAAGTCATGTAAAAAATATGTACATGTATTATTTTTATAAAAATAAATTATTAAGTTAAAAAGTATAATGACTAATTGGGCCAGGTCAGGCAGAACAGCTTGCAAAGTAAATAAATAAGGAAAATGATACTGCTGCCAATATTATCATAAGTGCTTGGTAAGTGGGTGGTAAACAGTCGTTTGGTGGAATTTTTTAATATAAATTTTCCTCTTATTAAATCTGTCTCATTAAATATGAAACAAACCCATTGTCAGCAGAAGTGTTCTGATCTGTAGTTTGGAATAAGGAGCTACTGTGTCTCTGTGTGTGTTAGTCCCTCGGTCATGTCCAACTCTTTGAGATCTGCGAGAGTCCTCCCTGGAGAATCCCACGGACTGTAGCCTGCCAGGCTCCTCTGTCCGTGGGATTCTCCAGGCAAGAATACTGTAGTGGGTTGCCATTTCCTCCTCTAGGGGATCTTCCCAGCCCTGAGACTGAACTCGGATCTCTTGAGTCGCCTGCAATGGCAGGTGGATTCTTTACCACTGCACACCTTGGGAAGCCCTTGCTATGTCTATACTAGAAGGAAAAGGAATGAAAGGGGAACCTAGAAGAAAAAGGTAAACTGTATCTGTCAAATATTCCACAAGGGAGAATCTTCCTGTACCTGAATGCTGATCCAAACACGACTGACTTGGATAGCGAGGAGGCAGGCAGGAAAACCTACCTCTTTCTCAGGTGTTGCTGGAGTGACTTCAAGTGACAGAGCAGCGTGAAAGGATCGATCCCGTCACCTTCCTGTTGCACTCAGAGTTGCTTCTAAGTCAAATGACTCACCTGGGAAATAGTTCAAGTCCAGTGATCCGGAAGTATGGTTCTCTGGAGATAAGCTGTACTGTTCTTTAGAGTGAGTTTTTCCTATTTCTTGATACCTTACAAATACCACGGGTCAATGGCAGGAGGAAATTAAATCAGTTCTTTATTTTTTCTTCTCAGAAGTCCAATGAAGGTAAGACAGTAATGTGGCTCTTAACAGTCTGTTAATAATGGAAATATAACTGCCACTGCCTGCGTTCACGTCCATAAATGCTAATAAAGACTGCAAGAGCTACCAGCAGCGACATGGCTCCAATTTTACAACCAGGCCATCACTGAAATTTCCGTGAACTATTTTGATGGATTGGAATAAAGACCGAGGTGAGAAGACAGAAAATGTGTTTTCCCTTGAAAGACCTTATTAGGGGTCAAGAGGTGAAGAAATCAAAATCCTCTGGCTGGAGCCAACAGAATCCTTACAAACATCATGCAGCAGGAAGACAGGAAAGAACAAAAATGAACTCTTGGCTATGTGTAATTAATTTGCCTACTGATTGGGAAGACAATTGCCGAAGCATTCCCACGGTTACTTATCACCTGAGAGTGGTTGCGAGCCACAGCACCATCTAGATGCCTGAAGTGCTGTCTCATACGGGAAAGTCCTGGCTAAGTTCCTCAGGTGCAAGGGGAAGTGAGTGTTTTAGAAAAGCTGCTGAAAGAACATTGCATTTTTTTAGTGTTAAGACAGTATAAAGACCTCTCCAGTTCTCCTAAGAAGTTAGCACAGCTAACACTTCTGAGGTCTCATTACACATTTTCCTATTTCCCTATCTAGAATCTACATCTTACGGCTGAAATTTTCAGCACTGGAGGAGGCTCAGAAAGGAACAATGTTTTCCTAGACTAAGAATGAGGAGTGTGGAGGCAAGGCACAGAGAAAATAGCACTGAGTGGAAATTAGTGAGATTTTGATCTCCTTCAGCCCCAATTCAGGGGAAAGGCTCGGGGTCTGCTTTTGCTTGTTTTGTTTTTTTCTTCTGGTTTTAGCTGGAAGGTTCACGGTTAGGGACCATTTTTAACCCGAGCTAATATAACTACCACATCTTTTTCTACCCTCTCTTCCCCAAGTCCTGATCTCCATTACATAATCTATTGCTTTTCTCACATGCCCTATGATGAAATTTTTAAGAACTTTTAATTGAAATACGTATACAGAAAAGGGATAAAAATAAGGATTATCACAAAGTGAATACTCCTATATAATGTTATGGATGTTAGGAAATGGAACATTGCCAGTACTCTTGTTCCTATCCCTGTCTACCCTTGCTTCTTCCCAAAGGTACCACGATCATCTTTAAGTACCATGAACAATGATTGCCTGATATTATGTGTGATATGAATATAGTAATAAAGTATGGGTTATGTTAATTCTAATATCTTTTGCTCAAAATTAAGTTTGATGAGATTCATTCAAGTAACATTAAGAAGCTATAGTTGCTTTACTTATATTGATGCATCATATGGCTGTGCCACAATTTACTTAGCCATGCTGCTGTTGACAGTCATGCCTTTTCCCCCTTCTTTTTAAAGTCTTCAGCTTATATGAATCATGCTGCATCTTTAGCTGGTTTATCCCGGCAGTAAACCTTAAGACTAGATATGGGTTCAAATAGTTGATTTGAGAGTTGATAGGGAAATGGAGAAATAAGACATACACAGGAATGAATCCAAAACAAGAGTGTGGGCATGAGAGCCTTGGGTCTCATTCTCCCTGGGGTCTTTACAGAATGGGTGTTGGGACAGAATACCAAAGCTACTCACTAGCTGGGATGGGACAGCTCTTGTTTGTCATTGGTTAATGGCTGGCCCAGGCCCCTTCAGCTGCTCTAGATACAGACAGAGCATGGCTCTGTGGCCAGAGAAAGCTCCCTGGCAGAGGGTCACAGATGCTTCTACTAGGAAACCCTTGACTGCAGATGGTGACTGCAGCCATGAAATTAAAAGACGCTTACTCCTTAGAAGGAAAGTTATGACCACCCTAGATAGCATATTGAAAAGCAGAGACATTACTTTGCCGACTAAGGTCCGTCTAGTCAAGGCTATGGTTTTTCCTGTGGCCATGTACGGATGTGAGAGTTGGACTATGAAGGCTGAGTGCCAAAGAATTGATGCTTTTGAACTGTGGTGTTGGAGAAGACTCTTGAGAGTCCCTTGGGCTGCAAGGAGATCCAACCAGTCCATTCTGAAGGAGATCAGCCCTGGGTGTTCTTTGGAAGGAATGATGCTAAAGCTGAAACTCCAGTACTTTGGCCACCTCATGTGAAGAGCTGACTCATTGGAAAAGACTCTGATGCTGGGAGGGATTGGGGGAAGGAGGAGAAGGGGACGACAGAGGATGAGATGGCTGAATGGCATCACAGAATTGATGGGCGTGAGTTTGAGTGAACTCCAGGAATTTGTGATGGACAGGGAGGCCTGGCATGCTGCGATTCACGGGGTCGCAAAGAGTTGGACACCAATGAGTGAGTGAACTGAACTGAACCGACTGACATGCATGAGAACAGTGAGTGCTAAGGGAATTTGGGGGAGACACCGAGAGCATCTCCTGCGTGATGCTGTGACCTTTCTAATACATGTGTGCGCTTCTGATGTGTGTATGTGTGTACAAGTGTACATATGTACATGTTGACAGTAGTAAAACTACTATGTGTGTGAGTTCTGGTTGGTCTACTTCCTGAATGTTGCTGCTTTTGAATTTTAGCAGTTCTGATGAAAATGTAGTGACATCTCAAATGTTGTGCCATGAGGCTACCAGTTCTTCCTCTGTGCTGGTACAGTGTCCTGTACATTTAACATTAAGAAAATCGAGTATATCTTGGAGAAGTTTCCACTGTGTGTCCATCTCTTCACTAGGTCGTTAGCCTCTCATTCATCTTTGCTCTCTCATCACCCAAGGCAATGCCGGGCACGCCGTATGCATTCACTGATTGTTTCCTAAACTGATGGTTAGAGTTATTAGGTCGAATAGCATCATTCTAGGAACTTCAAACACATACTAGAGACCGATTAAACATCAGTCTTAGGAAATGGGCCTGCACTTGTATTTTGATAGTTTCAGTTCAGTTCAGTCGCTCAGTCGTGTCTGACTCTTTGCGACCCCATGAATCGCAGCACGCCAGGCCTCCCTGTCCATCACCAACTCCCGGAGTCTGCCAGTTTACTGTATTATTGTACAGCCATGGTTAACAGCCAGTGGTTCTCAGCCAGGAGAGAGATTTCCTCCCAGAAAATATCTGACAACGTCTGGAGATATTTTGGTTGTTATGACTCAGGCTGGTGGCCACTACTGGCATCTAGTGGAGAGAGGCCTGGGGTGCCACTAACCAATCCACAAGGCACTGATCACAAACTCACAACAAACAATTTCCCAGCTCTAACTTTCATCCGTGCCAAGACTGAGATGTCCTGGTAAGGTAATACCTGTTTAGAGCTTTAGAAATAGCTTAATAATCTCAAACCTCTTTAAAAATTGAAAACATCCATTCCAGAGAAATTCTTTATTGGTGTTGTAAAATGGTTGTTATAATGATCTAGTCCTTTTCCTTCCTTCGGTCATTTCCAGCTTACAAAGTCCTTTCAGTGTTCTCCTTCAAAGTCCTTTCCTTCTCACATTCGTCCACAGCTTTCCTGCCCCCAGTCCCCTCTCCACATCCTCTCACCTCTACCACAGACCCCATTTCACACAGATCTCTGTGATTCTCCTTTTATCCAGTTTGGAAAAAACAGTCAGCCTGGCTGGGTGTCTCCTGGCTGTCAGTCACCTTGTAGGAGGGCAGCAGTGTCCTGTGTGCCACCGGGGTGGGTGTCAGGGACCCTTTTAGAGCAGATCACAGCAAAGAGCTGTCGGGGGGAACAGGCAGTGGGGTCGCTGTGGGAATTTTCTCCCTTTTTAATGTGACATCTCCAGCACAAATCTAAGCACCCAAGAACACTGTGACTTTGCAACACTCACCAGAGCTGTTCAATTTTATGAAAAGAAATTGTGAATTCTGAGGATAAATTTAATCTGTCCTCATGCTTTTAAAGGTGACTACCTCACATGAATAAAATAATTTAATCGCATAGATTAAAAAAAATGCTTCCCCAAACCAAAGTTGGATACAAGCACATGTCCATGACTTTGTTAAAAAAAGAAAGAAGGCATCTGTTTCCCATTGTCCTGCCCTTCAGTCACTTGGCCTTCTGGGCTCCAATTCTAAATGCTGCCCGAGAGTGAAATGTGAAGTTGAAAACTGAGAAAATCCCTTTCAGAGTAGTGATAGTAAGTCAGCAGTAAAAACTGTTAAAAAAAAGAAAACTTATTTAAAAAATAGTAGCAGAGCTAATATTCTGAAGAACATAATCATGGTTGCAAGAAGACTTGATAGAATGAGTTTCCCTTTTTAAGCAAACAGTATACCATTTCATATAAAAAGCCAAACAGCATAAATTTTATTCAGCATTCATGGATGAACATCCACAGATAGGCAGGGCAGCTTAGCATGCGGTAACTGCGGTTTCTATGAGGGAAGCAAATTAATTTCTAGTCTCCTGCCTTATGCATGCCTGGACATGCATTTGACACTCTGTGTGGTATGGTGCAAAGAGAATACAGGGGAAGTAAATTGCTTCTCCTCCCAGTATGTGGGTCTACTCTTACACTGTCATGCTTTTCCTAAATGACTGTAGCGTAGCAGGTCTTCGCTGAGAGGGACTGCATCAATGAACTCTTGTATGTTAAGTGACCTTGTCAGGGCATCAAGCCCTTTCACACACTGTTAAAAATTCCAAACCTGCATCTTCCCAAAAGGATTTCTGTTCCGCTGGAAATAATTAAGGTGACAAAACTGAAAGTAATTGCTTTACATTTTCACCCCAATTTGTGCATAAAATCTATTTTGAATTATTCTAAAAATAAGAGTGCAAAGGGTATCATAAATCTAGTGATTTTGTTCCTTCTTAGAAAATATTCCTAGAAACTAATCAACCTCAGGAATCATTTTAAATCAGATGAGTCTTCCACTCTTCCTCCAATTGTGTTAAATTAACTTACTGGTAGAACTCTAACATATCCCTTATATAATTATATATTAGTATGTAATTATCAATTATATAGGGCTTCCCGGGTGGCGCAGAGGTAAAGAATCTGCCTGAGATGCAAGAGATGCAAGAGATGTGGGTTCAATCCCCAGATCAGGAAGATCCCCCAGAGAAGGAAATGGCAACCCACTCCAGTATTCTTGCCTGGAAAATTCCTTGGAGAGAGGAGTCTGGTGGGCTACAGTCCATGGGGTCACAAAGAGCTGGACACGACTGAGCACACACATACATGTCAATTATATAATTAGACAATATATACTGACATAGAATCTATA
>SJYQ01005197.1:212557-278213 GCA_006410935.1 Redunca redunca | reverse complement strand
AATTTTCTTGCATAAATTCCCTCATTTCCCAGATGGTGCTTTTGCTGCAAAACCAGAGGACTGGGCATTGTTAACATCAGGACTTAACCCAAAGTCATCCTTGAAATCAGTGAGAACGTGATCGTATTTGCTGATAGCATCTGAGCAGGTGTGTAGCAATGAAGGCAGCACAAATTGTTCTTGGGACTCATCTACTTCCTTTTTATCTTCTTTTTTTCTCAGCATGCTTTCTTGTTCCCAATACCCCAGCTTCCCACATAGCCCTAGGCAAAAGTAATTCCCATCAAAGTACTAGATTCTGTTTAGGTTACTCCTTTCAGGGCTGTTCATAGTGAAAGAGATCATACTTAGAGGACAGTGTGAAAGGTCATCAGGGATACATTATTGATGATGGAATGTGATTTCTCACTAGGGAAAGAATTTGGGGCAAAGAAGGTTTGTCCAGCTTTCCTAAAATAATACCTTTCATGTTTTGGCCTCTGCCCTAAGAAAGAGGGATTTCTGCTCCTTTACTTTACTTCTTTTTCCATCTTATCTTTCTCCTCCACAAATCTGTGGATGTGATTGGCAGTCTGACGTTCATGGATCGTTTTTCCCTGTTAGAATCACAGTGATTCAGAAAGACAGGTAGGTACTCTTCTACCTCCCATGGCCAACTGATGGAGGCACCAGCCTCTCAGGGCTGACCTGGACCATCTTCATGCCCATGTTTGCACCTCTAGCCTGCAGAGTATGCAGACATGCTGACATTTGTCTAGCAGCTCTGATCCTCCTCCAGGCTCTCTGTTCTTCCTGCCTGGAAGATGGGGGGAATAAAGTCGTGATATTCACTCCTCATGTAAACAGACATTTGGATTTGTAGGCTTAGAATCTGCTCTACAGATTCAGCTGTTTAGAGGGAGGAAACCAAAGCTTTTTTTCCGCCTTTGCCTTCTATCCTACCTGTAATAGCATAGCAGTATTGTAGGGCGAGGATGGTGGGAAGGAGACCAAGCCCCTGCTCATCTTTTTTAACAAACATTGAAATTTGTTTCCTCTTGGCTATTAACCCAGGAGGAGAAAAAGGAGCATAGGGATTTGGCACTGTTAACGACCTACTTCAGGGAACAGTAAAAAGAGGGATGAGTCTCAATTGTTGGAAAAATGGTTTAATGGCAGCATTCAATGTCTAATGTTTTGTTTTCTTTCAAATTGTAGTTATAGGGCACATGTACTTGTGTTAGAAGTAAAAGGATAGGGAAAAATTATAGAGAAAGCTGAGAGGATGAGAGGGGAGCAGTGAATACTGGCTGATCCAACTTTTTCCTGAAAGCGAATAGTGAGGACTGCTCTTACCCTAACTTTGGTTCTCATTACAATAGGTATGTATGAACAGCACCTCATGTGATATCTGGTGCACAGGGAGTGCTAGCAATCCCAAATTGTTATTATTACAATGGATTATTGTAATAGCCTCCTAGGTAACTTTCTGTATCCAGTCTCTCCTCTCCCTGCCCCACTTTATTTTACTGGTTTAGACTCCTATTATAGCCTGGTGGTTCAGTGGTAAAGAATCTGCCTGCCATTGTAGGAGATGTGGGCTCAACCCTCGGGTCAGGAAGATCCCCTGGAGAAGGGAATGGCTACCCACTCCAGTATTCTTGCCTGGGAAATCTCAAGGACAAAGCAGCCTGGCAGGCTACAGTCCACGGGGGCGCAAAAGAGCTGGACACGACTTACTGACTAAACAACAACAACAATATATAGCATACTCCTATCTATCCATCCATCTATACAACCTTAATATTCTGAAGGCACCTACAGTATGTGGAAGCTAGGTAACTGCTTTAAAGTTTGTTCCTAACTGTACAGGGTTTAGTTTTTAGAGCATCTAATTTGTGAATCTGTTTTGAGAATCATCCAGAGATTAATGTGGTATACAGCCTTTCCCCAAGATTTGGACTTCCAAACTTTATTTAATTTACTTCATTGAAGGACACCTAACATCTTGTGTATTGGTGATCCTTGGGACTATACCCTCCAGAATAAAGTATCATGCTAAATTCCACAGTCCTGCAAAATCCAGTCCATCTCACTGTTTGTGTCTTTCACTTTCTCCCTTCACAATGCACAAGAAACTCCAATAATCCTCTTCCACTTTGCCATGATGCAGCCTGCACTTTTCCACCTGCAGCTTAACTCGTCCCCTTCCCGGTGCTCCATATTCTGTCTCCTTCTTGTAAATGCCTGTGAAATTGCTCACATTGACTTGCTGCCCTTTGCTGAATCTCAGTTGAAAGTGTAATTCCTCTCTGAGCCTACGTATAACATTCCTTTTCTTCAGCATTCATCGTCTTTCTCTTAGTATAAATCGTCTTTGTCTCTATTTTCCATTACTATCCTTTTTTTGAGCTCCTCAGTGACACAAGCCAACTTTATTATCTTTTGAGATTGTAACCTGGGATCCATAGGCTAAGATCAGCCTGAGAAATAGTTGTATTTGTCCTTTACTGCATTTGTAAAAGTGTTAATTGCTCAGTCATGTCCGACTCTTTGCGACCCCATGGACTGTAGTTCTCCGGACTCCTCTGACCATGGAATTCTCCAGGGAAGAATACTGGAGTGGGTTGCCATTCCATTCTCCAGGGGATCTTCCCGACCCAGGGATCGAACCCAGGTCTCCTGCATTGAGGACAGATTCTTCATTGTCTGAGCCATCAGAGTAAAACACTTGAATTAGCTTTATTAAAATACTGAGAGAAAAGTTTAGATTTATTTTCATCTTTTGAATCACAGAAATACCAGATAACCCTGGGCCTTTATTGAAAAACAGCCATGGCTGATGGGAGTTGCAGTTCAAATACATACCTGATGAGGTATTTGAACTTCCACCTGTCAAATAATGCCTAATACAGAACAGGTCCTTGAAAAACAGTTTTTTTCAAGCCAGGTGTAACTACCTCAGCAAATACCAAGGGAGACGGAAAAATAATCCTACTATTTAGGAAAAAAATTGAAGATTTCAAAATTTGATTTTCTTTTCAAAACGAGGAGAGAGGAGGTAACTGAAGGAAGTGTTTTGGTGGAGAATGCAAGTAAACAATGGTGCCTGATCATAAATGAACTCTCTTCTGGGGTTCCAGAGCCTGTGTGTATACCTGTAGCAGAGAGTGATTCATTGTTAATAAATTGTTTATTTGCTCTGGGACCCCAGTCTAGACTGAGAGCCCCATGAGACCTGGAACTATGTCACGCATCAATTTTCACTGGAGCCTGCCTGCCTGCCGACATTGGAATCTGGGTTTCACCACTCATTGGTTACTTACTCGTATTTCAGTGACCCAAAGAATTCCTGCGACCATTACACTGACAGTGCTTAGTACAATGCAGAGTGTATTGAAAGGTTCTATCACTCTCTGATTATTAGAGCATCTGTCCTCTGGTAGGTAGTTGAAAAATGGTTGTTAAATTAACAAATGAATGAATGAGAGAGTGAATCAGTGTCTACTATTGTACAGCCACTATGTTGTCAGCCAGCTGGTTCTCTGAGTCTTCCTTAAATGGCTTAGGTCTGTTCTAATAATCATTACAGGAGCCATAGCTAATCTATGAACCATAGTTCTTTAGATTCCAGACTTCACTGACCTAAATGAGACTAAAACCACCTAAGTGTTTAGAACATAATATATTTATTTATAGCTAAGAAAACTTTCCTCTTCATTCAGCTTGTTACCATGGAGTATATTATCTGTAATATTGTCTTTGTTTCTAATTTTGCAAATTGCTTGTGAAATAACTGCATCCCACCACACCCTAAACCTTGCCTGAGTACCTCTGTTAGGTTTGGATGTCAACACACACACACACACACACACACACACACACACAGCTAGAGCTAGTGAAGAAATGTTGGACCTTTTCTTCAGGGTATAATTTTGGCTATGTAACTGAGCAAGAAAAACCTATGACTTTGTCTCTCTGCACTTCTAGGGATTTCTTGCCAGAAGATGGGCATGGGGGGCTGCTGAAGGGGGAAGAGCCTGGAAAGGTGGAAGCAATTTTGTTTTGGAAAGTTTGTTCTGGTTCTGCTTTCCTATCCCAGTCCTTTTCTTTTGGAGAACCTATAACATGTTTGATAGCAAGGATTTTGTCTTATTAATTGTTACAACCTTAGTAGCTAGCATTTACCAATTTTGTGCTGGAGGAATGGATAAAGGAACTAGAAGAAGAAAGAAAGAATGAATAATATGAGGCAGAAAGCAAGGGATCTCCCCAAGCATCAGATGATAAATTGATAAAATTCTTATAAATATACATGGTATAGTATATATTATTATAGTTTATTATTGGTGGTAGTTTAGTTGCCAAGTTGTGTCCAACTCTTGCGACCCCATGGACTGTAGTCTGCCAGGCTCCTCTGTCCATAGCATTTCCGAGGCAGGGATACTGGAATGGTTTGCCATTTCCTTCTCCAGAGAATCTTCTCAAACCAGGGATTGAACCTGGCCTCCTGCACTGCAGGAAGATTTTTTTTTACCAACTGAGCCACCAGGGAAGCCCACTGTATATTATTATGATGCTATAAGTATGGTCATAACACTCTGAAGAAACCTGACATATTTAGGGTTAATACTTCAAAGCTTTCATCTGAATACTAAAAAATGTTTGCAAGTTAAGTAGATTATCTGCTTGTGTAAGGTACTTAATACATACTACCTAATGAGTTAATTTGGGAAGGCCCAATTTAAGGTTTTAATTAATTTCTGTTATCTATTTTAGAATAATGATTTTGAGATAAAGTAATTCTTCCTCGCCTCTCCATGCAAGCACCAGGGCTGAGACCCTGATGGAAATCAGAGAGCACCTTTTGCATGCTAAGTTGCTTCACTGTGTGTCCAACTGTGTGACCCTACGGATCATGTGACCCTATGGGTTACAGCCCTCCAGGCTCCTCTGTCCATGGGATTCTCCAGGCAAGAATACCGGAGTGGGTTGCCGTTTCCTTCTCCAGGGCATCTTCCAGACCCAGGGACCAAACCGGGTCTCTTACATCTACCTGCATAGGCAGGCAGGTTCTTTACCACACCTGCCATGCCCTAAATGCAGGTCTGGTCTACTCCCAGCAGGACAAGTCACACTCAGAGCTGTGTCTAGGCACTGGCATTGGATGGTTGAATTTTGAGTATCCAGTTTTTTCCCCCACAATACTTATATGCTTTCCATGTGTCATGAGCCAGAAACATTCACCACATCAAAACTTGCCCCCAAGGGTGTGATTATTGGTTATAGAGACTGGAGTATAAATTTAAAATCACTGCAAGAGTTGGATCACTGGTTCATTTTGTAAAAGTCTGCAATCTTAATGGGACTGAATATGATCATCTGGGAACAGATAATTTTGGAAGGGTGGGAAGAATATATTCAAGGATACTGGGGAGTCTTTGTCATTCTCCTAGAACTTGGCAGATCCTATTTTATTTTGACTTCAAAGCACCTTCTGTGGAGCATGGAGTGGGAAGGGATTTGTGTGTGTGTGTGTGTGTTTTGTTGTTTGTGTGTGTTGTTTTAAAATCTATTTTGTTTTTGACTATTTTCACTGTGGCAAGTGCTTTCCACTCAGAACTAATGACAGACAGCTTTGGAAGGAGGCAGTGATGATGTGTGATTTTGGCATTCATGAGGTAGAACATGGTACATCTTGGATCAAATGCCTCTGAGTAATTGCACTGCAGAAATTGCAGTTTGGAGGAGAGTTCATTTTTTGGTTGCTGATCATAGCCATTGTGATGTGTTTGTGCCCCCGGGCCTGCTGGGCAGCCTGGTATTAACTTCAGCTCGGCCCCTACATCTCTGATTGCTGCTGCTACAGTGGTCAGCTTTCAATACTTTTCTTCAAACAGGTTCCAAATTGTCCTTGGAGCATTTCTGTGGTTGGCTTTAGGGTGTATGATTGTCCTTAAATGTACTATATGATAACTCATTTGAAGCAAAAGCAATAAGCAAGAACATTATTAAGGTAGCAATTGGAATGAATGTAAAATCCTTTCTTTTTTCAAGGCCTCTCTTAATAATGTATGATTTGAGAGAGAAGAAATTTGCAAAAATTTTGTTGCTGGGATAAAGGGGAAAGATGAAAAGCTATTTTCCCCTTAGATTTACTGCTTCCCACACACATGCATGAAGACATACAAACAATAACAGCTATTGCTTTCTTTTTTATTTTCATCCAATGAATTCGGCAAATAGCATCAAGTGTCTCTGGCTGTGATAACTGCCATAGAAAGTGGAGTCTTCTTTCTAGTGAAGTAGTTGAAGCTGGTGGAGCAGCCTTGGCAGGGATTTATCTTACAGGTAGATATGTCTTACAACAATGAACTTGGAGACATGTTTTGGGGGTGACTGTGATGGCTGAGGGATACCTTACAGCCCAGTTCCCATCAGAGGTTTGGTCAACAAGATGAGAGATTTGGTGGCCAAAAGAGAAGCTTATGGTCCAAAGTGTACACGTGCATGTCCCGGAAGCCGATCCACTTCATGTAGCATTCCTGGATCAGACCTTCTTTCTTTATTAATTGTTGTGTTAGATGGAGGTGGTTGTTGTATCTGACTCTTGCTGCTGCATGAACTGTAGGCTGCCAGGGTCCTCTGTCCATGGGATTTCCCAGGCAAGGATACTGGAGTGGGTTGCCAATTGTATTTAGTTCCTGGAATTTTAGGTGCTGCTGGGATAAGGCTGCAGGTTTCTGCGACCATTGAGGCATTTGGCATTATATGCACCTTCTCGTATTGGATAATAAATACCCTTTAGTACCTTCTCATGGAGAAGGCAATGGCACCCCACTCCAGTACTCCTGCCTGGAAAATCCCATGGATGGAGGAGCCTTGTGGGCTGCAGTCCATGGGGTTGCTAAGGGTCAGACACAACTGAGTGACTTCATTTTCACTTTTCACTTTCATGCATTGGAGAAGGAAATGGCAACCCAAACCAGTGTTCTGGCCTGGAGAATCCCAGGGACAGGAGAGCCTGGTGGGCTGCCATCTATGGGATCGCACAGAGTCGGACACGAATGAAACGACTTAGCAGCAGCAGCAGTGCCTTCTCAAAAGTTCCTTCTTATAATCGTCTAAGAGAGGAATTATAAGCTATATTTATGAACACTGCTACATATGCATCTACTTGAGTAGTGCTACACTTGTGCTTTCCATACATCATCTCATTTACTTTAACCAAATCAAGTGGGTCCTTATCGAACATTTGCGTGTGAGAGAAGTGAATGTGAAAGAGGCAGAGTCATGAGACTATGTGAACATCTCAGAACCAGGCCCTGGTCTGTATGACAACAGCACTTGTGTTCTGAACTATGGTTTGTCCTTAGTATGAGTCTTGTCTCCCCAGCCTAATTTATATGTTTGTTCATGGTGCTTCCATAAATAGTAAGTGAGTTCATCTACCTTAGTGATTTTCACATACTGATTTAGTTGTCTTGAAGGCAGAAACCATGTCTTATTCATCCTTAATATTTAGCACAGTAAGAGGCACATAGTAAGCATTTCAGTAATTGTTAGATGAGTGATTAGGAATGACAATCAGGGCTGGTCTTTTAGGCAAAATAAGCAAAGTTCTGTAAGTGTGTAATTTTAGAAGGAATTTATTTTTTAGGCTGTCACCAGGGAAAGGAGTGATCTAGACTAGAAGGAATACCCTCGTCTGCAATGTGAGACAACATCTATGGAGACATGCTGTGTGTGTGTGTGTGTGTGTGTGTGTGTGTGTGTGTGTAATGCATGGTCTACTTCAATAGATCTAAATTCCCTTTCTGGCCCAAGGCTGCATACCAGATAGTTGCTTTGGTGGTATAAGTGTCTTCTGGACAGACTTAATGTTGTTGTGCTTAATAACTTTCGAGACCATATTTGTGAGTTTTCATTGTGACCAATTAAAAAAATTGCTTCTTATTAATTAAAGTAAAGGGGGAGGTTGAGAAACTGTAGAAGGCTCTGAATTCTTTCCATCTTTCCTGATTCATGCACATTAATTTTTTGACTTCTAATAGACTTCACTTTCACTTTTCACTTTCATGCATTGGAGAAGGAAATGGCAACCCACTCCAGTGTTCTTGCCTGGAGAACCCCAGGGATGAGGGAGCCTGGTGGGCTGCAATCTATGGGGTCGCATAGAGTTGGACATGACTGAAGCGACTTAGCAGCAGCAGCAGCAGCTCCATGAGGCAGATTCCATTACTATACCAGATACTAAAGCAGTTCATAAAGACAATACTTATGGAATAGAAACAGTGAGAGACTTTATTTTTGGAGGCTCCAAAATCACTGCAGATGGTGACTGCAGCCATGAAATTAAAAGATGCTTGCTCCTTGGAAGAAAAGCTATGACCAACCTAGACAGCATATTGGAGAAGGAAATGGCAACTCACTTCAGTATTTTTGCCTGGAGAATCCCAGGGGCAGAGGAGCCTGGTGGGCTGCCATCTATGGGGTTGCACAGAGTCGGACACGACTGAAGTGACTTAGCAGTGGCAGTAGCAGATAGCATATTAAAAAGCAGAGACATTACTTTACCAACAAAGGTCCATCTAGTCAAAGCTCTGGTTTTTCCAGTAGTCATGTATGGATGTGAGAGTTGAACTATAAAGAAAGCTAAGTGCCAAAGAATTGATGCTTTTGAACTGTGGTGTTGGAGAAGACTCCTGAGAGTCCCTTGGACAGCAAGGAAACCCAACCAGTCAATCCTAAAGGAGATCAGTCCTGAATATTCATTGGAAGGACTGATGCTGAGGCTGAAACTCCAATAGTTTGGCCACCTGATGCGAAGAACTGACTCACTGGAAAAGACCCTGATGCTGGGAAAGATTGAAGGCATGAGGAGAAGGGAACGACAGAGGATGAGATGGTTGGATGGCATCACCAATGGGATGGACATGAGTTTGAGGAGGTTCCAGGAGTTGGTGATGGACAGGGAAGCCTGGCATGTTGTAGTCCATGGGGTCGCAAAGAGTAGGACATGACTGAGCAACTGAACTGAACTGATACTTATGGACATCCAGAGAGGGAGGCTTTCCAGCCTAGTAAATGAATTTCCAGATTTAAACTGAGCCCACCCCCGCCCCCGCTTGGCCACCTCAATCATGCTGTGGCAGTAACAATCTTCCTAAAACCATATTTGTTAGGTTCCGTCTTGATTAAAACCTTCCAGTGGGCTTATGCCTTCATGAAAAATACTTCAGCTTCCTCAACAAGATACTCTATGCCTTTGACAATGTGATCCTTTTACTTCTTTATCAAATGCTTATCTCTTCCCGCACATCCTTTCTCCCAGCGTGTGTGCCCACCACTTCTGCTCCAGAAAATCCTTTGAAAGCTCTGTGCTCTGTGAGTACGGAATCACTTCCTATTCGCTGAAAGTTCCATGTTCTTGCCTTTGTTCCTTTGCACAAGCAATTTCCTTTACCTGACTCCTTTTTACTAATCTTTATGTCTGAAGACACGTTTATTTTTGCTGACTCCCTCCCCTCACCGAATTAGGATACGTGAGATTCCTTTGTATCCCCATAGTATCTGATTCTAACCTCAGTTGATTCATGTATTGATCAAACATGTAGCAGATGCTAAAGCTAATCGTGTGACCAACATGACTACAGTCCTTGCCTCCATGCAGATGGTCCTAGTGGATTACAAACAAACAAACATATACTGTAACTTCAAATTGTGATCAGTAAATGCTGTGACAAAAAGTCAAGCAAGGTAATGGTATAGAGAATGACAGGTAATGATGGTTGGGAGGATTCTTCAGGGAAGTAATAACTGAGCTGAACTTAAAGACAAGAAGGAGGGAGACGCTTGAGGCTCTGGAGGAAGAATATACTAGATTGAAGGAGCAGGAAATATGGTTTCTTAAGTTGGAACATGCTTAAAGTGCTCAATGGACAAGAAGAAAGCCAGTGTGGTTCATGTATAGAGAATAAGAAGAAAGTGTGGGGCAAGATATGAATTTGGAGTGGCAAGCAGGGGCCTGGATCCTAGAGGGGCTTATGGGCTTTGGTAATGTATTTAGATTTTATTCTATCATCAATTAAAAGTGTTCTGACTAGATTTGCATTTTGAAAAGCTCACTCTGGTTACTATGTGGAGAATGAACTCTAAGAGCATCAGAAGGGAGACAAGAAAAGTCATTTAGCTCCTGTTTCAGGGATCAAGAGACGAAGATGGATGACTTGGAAGAGGAGTGCAGACAGTAAGAAGTGGTCAGATTTAGGAAGTATCTTTTGAAGCATTGCTCATGAACTGAACATTAGGAATGAGAAAACAGAATTAATCTTTGATTGATTAGAAAGTTTTATTTAAATAAGCAGATGAAAGTACTATTGACTAAAGTTGGTGAAGGACTGGTTGTGTGTGTGTGTGTGTTTGTGTATATATGTTTTGGTGCAGGAAGGAGAGGTGAAAAATAAAGATCTTTGAGTTGAATATGATAAATGAGATTTCTTTGCCTATGCAAGATGAGATGTCAAAGAAGCCATTAAATATACAATTCTCTATGCCAGCAGAGAGGGCAGGGATGGAGAAAATTCACTTGTGAGTCATTACTACATGGATGATGTCCAATGTCAGAGACTAGAGGAGGTAACTATATGGGAGGAATAGGAGGATGGAGTCTTTAGGTGTCCCACCATTGAGAGCTTGGACACAGGGTGAGAAGAGGAAGCCTTCCAAGGAGACTGAAAGAGAAGGGCTGCAGAGGGAAGGAGAAAAGATAAAGAGGGTATGGAATCGTGGATGTCATAGAAGAATTGTGTTGTGAAAAGTAATAGAAGCCAGAGAATCTTAAAAAAGAATGAATAAAAAAGTAAAAGATCAATTGTGTCCAAAGTGGGGTAGACTTATTACACTATACTGTAGTCACCTCTTCGCTCATGTGTATTCTCCAATAGATTCTAGCTTCCTTGAAGGTAGATTAGGATACCTTTCTAGCCTTAATGTGCAGGTACAGGGCGTAACACCTACTGGATGCTTATATTTACTGAGTGGATAAGTGAACTCCTAAGCCTAACAAGATGACAGCTAAAGTGAGACTAGGCTCAGGAAATATGGGAAGTATTTGTCGTTCTTCACACTCACCTCCAGCCTAAGTTATACTTTAAATTTCCTATAAAAATTAACATAAAGGCAATCAGAAGCAGGCCCCTGAACAGCTCGTTGAATAAGATTCATTAAAAAATGATGGACAGTGTGACACAGTATACCATACAGGAGGGAGTTGGGGAGACTGAGCTATATTTCGAGTTAATTTTATATTCATAAATAAGATTGGAATTGTAGCACTGGTTTGATTCACCTCATTGAAAGTGAAAAGGTAGAACTGCACATTTTCCCACAGGAAATCTAAAATCAAATATAGCATAGATGGTAATGCTTAATTTTCAATAATGTATAATTTTATAATTTAATTACAGTGCTAGGGAGATACATTAGAAGGGACACACAGAGCATTTAGGATTCCTTGGAGAAAGGTGTTCATAATTTTAAAATTATTGTGTTAATTATTAGATAATGAGGAAGCTTAAAGCTACATCTGATCTACACCGTGACGAGCTTCGTTTCTTCTGAGCTCTACCCAGATCCTCCGATTGGAGAGAAAGAATAAGATATGTTTTTCTTTTTGTTTCATTGTTACCATACCAGCTAGTTTTGTTGTTGTTGCTCCTTTGAGAATTTCTTCGTCCTATTTCTCAATATCAGAGTACATCAGGGTTTGGTTCTGTGTCTTTTCCTTTTTCCTATGCATTTTCCCCCTAAGTCATCTTATCTGTTTCCTGTCAGTCTAAATACACGGATGATTCCCAACTTGGCTCTAATTCAGAAATGGCCTCTGAAATACAGGTGCTCAATACTACTGCTTGCCAGGCTGTGTATTCTTCAAGGGAGAAGCTGATGTCCGTTTCACCCATCAGTGTGTCAGAGTGAGCGCTTGACACTTAGTAAGCTTTAAGAAATGTATGTGGGAAAGCAACTCTGTGATGGGGAAGCACTATTTTTCCCTGATTTGCGCAGGTTATTATCGAAAGCTTCTCTCTTTGTTGGAGCGCTCAGTCCTCAAATCCTGCATCTTTTTCAATGCTCACTTCAAATGCTGCCTTATTCATAAGGCAGTGTATCCACCCAGGTATTAATAGAAGGGACTTAAATCCCAGGTGGGGCTGTGGTAAAGAACCCTCCTGCCAATGCAGGAGATGTAGGAGACACGGGTTCGATCCCTGCCTGAATCAGGAAGATCCCCTGGAGGAGGGCATGGCAACCCACTCCAGTATTGTTGCCTGGAGAATCCCATGAACAGAGGAGCCTGTTGGGCTGTAGTCCATAGGGTCACAAAGAGTCAGACACAACGGAAGTGACTTAGTATAAATCCCTTCTAGGTACTTGTGAAACTTTATCTGACATTCCTATGATATTTAGTCATAGATGAATTCATGCATGCAAAACAGAATCAAATAATTTCAATGCTGAACCCATTAGTGATGAAAACTCAAGTTTTTCTCACTGCCCCAGTCTGGAATCTTTTAAAGGCACCAAATTATTTAAACTTTTAAGTTTTTTTCTCTAACGTAAATTGGTAGTAGATAGAGAATGAGAGTTGGTTTCTGTTTGTGAGGAGACTGGGTTACCTATGATGGGAGGGATGTCTTATCCTGAATTAGCCCAGGACAGTTCCTGTTTATGCACTCTGTTCTGTTGTTCAAAGCATTCCTTTTCACTCTCAAAAGGGCCTATGTTGAAGGATAAAGTCTATATTCACCCAATTTATAAGATGTAGAAAAGCACAGCCCTTGACAAATTTCAAAGTGCTTTGTGTACAGAAATAAAGAGAGAGAGAGAATAGAAATATGGAATTGTGTAAAAACGTAATTTCCCCAGAATCTGCATTTGCCCGTGATGGTGGAAGCCTGACCATCTTTATATCCTTTTGCATAAAGGAGGTCCCTGTTTATTTTTTTATGATCAGTTTTGCTTATTATATCCTATAATGTTACAGCTGAATAGGGAACACAGCTCAAAGTCAAACACATCAACACAACTTGCGAGGTGTTAAAAAAAATCACGAAATGAGGCCACTAGCATCTGGATATACCTTAGAGAAGTCCCACAGATGAGCCTCCATATACATCTCAGCTCCCTAATTGGTTCTGTCCTCATAGGCTTCTAAATCATCTTCCTAATGTGCAGGCAGATTCCTAACAGTGTATCCACACTTTGTCCAGCAGATGGTGTCTTTGCAGCAAACAATTCATTTCTTCCTCCTCCCCTCATCCCGACACCCCCAAGGAAATTAACCACCAGGTTTCTGCCAGAACCTGCCATATTCAGGGTGATATATGATGCTGTTAAAATAAAATATAAAGGTTAGAGAAAGATCAGTAATAAGTCCTAAATTGAACATAGATTTCAAGAAAGTACCTCTAAAAGAGTCTAGAAATTAATAGTCCATAATATGATGAAAAACCCCAGCTGACATCAAAGGAACCTCTTGCCTTCTTTTTAAAGAATTCTGTTTAATGCATAATTCACCAAGCCCATGAAACATTCTGGGAAACTTTTGGATGGATATCAGCCTTTTAATTCAAAATTATGCACTCTGGGAAGTATCTGGCACTGAAGGTGGCAAGCCTACTAGGTAATTTACACCCACAATCAAATTGCAATTACAAAGGAGATTAAAACATGACTTTAAACAGCCTAATTCCACCCTCAGGGCTACTAGCTGTTTGGTAAACATAGCAAGGGAGCCTGTAATTAAAAATTCCAACCCTCTTCAGCTTTGTTAGGGTGACACTATGGAATTCCAAGGGAAAGGGAAGAACATGTCATTTCAAGTAATCTTTGGAGGGTAGCTTTCTATCTTCAACAGGCTGTATTTCTTCTGATATTATCTACCCCATCCTCTACAAGTTGTTCTTTGAAGTATTATATGACTCTTGTTTCTTTAAGAATAATGTGAAAGCTTTTCAAATCTGGAGACACTGTAGAGAAGGGTGAGTGTATTCAGACTGTGATGGTGAAGACAACTGAACAATTGGGAGTGCGAACTCCTGGGCACAGGTGGGCTTTATAAAGAATCGGTATCATCTATGCACGTCTTTTGATTATGCTTAGATGTTTATAGTCTGTTTCCCCTGAGGAGCTTTAAAAAAACCATTTGGTCTGGATTTGGGGGAAAGCCCAAAGTAAAGGGCTAGGCAGGATGATTCAGTGGGGGAGGTGATTTTGCTTTTCTCTTCCCTCTTGGATGCCAGTTCTTCTAGATCCTATGTCCATGTACATTTTTTTTTTTCAGTGTACTGCCCTCAGCAACTCATACACAACTAGGGTTCTAGCTGACAAAATGTCATGTCGCATGAGAGATCTTGAATTGACCAAGCATTTTCCTCAATAGAGGAAGGAAGTTGACATGATGGTATAATACACAAGTGATTATTTTATTATTATACACAGCTGTCCAAGAGTCTTGGCCACTAGAACATGTCCACACACATCCTACCTAATGTGGGGAACTTTAACAGGGACCAAGATGGGGCTTATTAAATAACAGCACATCTCTTCATTTGTTCTATACTTTCAGTGCTTAACTCATGCTTTATTAATAGCTTTGATTTCAACCAAGCCAATACCCTAAACTCTCATGCAAATGAATGGTTACTCGAATGTTAACAAATCTCAAAAAATGAGGTTGATTAAAGATTCAGTTGGTGTCATCTGAACCCTGAGGCGAATAACTGATGAAAAAATGAGGAGGCTGTTAAGGACTCACACATCCTTCTTTCCTTGCAGAACTTGACTGGGCTCTAAGCAGATTGAGAGATTAAGATATTTTGGATGATGCCCCAAATGTTTCATTTCTAAAGACCCAGGAAGCTGGAAAAGTGTTTTCAGAGACTCTCAGAAACATAATTAATTACTGAGTTAGGCCCTTAGAGACAGGAACTGCTTCAAGCCTGATATGGACCTTTTATCTAGTTAATTAGCTTTATGGGGAGAATTTTGCACATTTAGCAGATGAGCATAGATTTTATGACTTGAAACACAATACAATTTATTTTTATGTTGTACTTTTAAATTAGGGGAATAATCAAAATAATCTCAGAACTTGGAAATAACTCAAGGAGTTCGGATAGTAAGGAAGGCCACTGTGGTTAGACTTCATTCTGTCAACTAATTTGTATCTACCAAGGAAAATAAAAATTTAAGTCAAGTGCCCTCCAGATAGAGCAAATGAGTCAAGATAAGGGGGTTTTGGTGTTACTCAGAAGTTTATTTGTTCATTATATGGAGCAAACTGGTTCTCTATCACTCAGTCGTATCGGACTCTTTATGGCCCTATGGACTGTAGCCCACCAGGTTCCTCTGCCCGTGGAATTTTCCAGGCAACAATACTGGAGTGGGTTGCCATACCTTCTCCAGGGGACCTTCCCAACCCAGGGAATCGAACCCGTATTTGTGTCTCCTACACTGGCAGGCGGATTCTTTACCGCTAGCACCACCTGAAAAGCCCTTAACATGAACGAACTCGACTCCAAAATGCTGTCCATCAGTCCTTTTGGTCCTAAGTCCAAAGTGACTGAGGTGAGTTTATGCCTACAGTCCCTTCATTTTTACTAAACAGAAACAGGAATGGTAAAATAGGCATATTATTCATTTCCCCAATAGACCGATTTTTCTACATCAAAAGTCTGCTGGGATGGGGTTACCCTTGATGTTCCCTGCAAATACCATGAGGATTTTCTCAGAAGCTGTATTCCCCATCACTACTTTAACGCTCACTTTGATTCTGTTTAGAATCACATGTGCTTTGAAACCAGTGGGCCATCTGTGGCTAGGGACAGAAGTTTCAACAGCAACATTTTAATGAAGAATTAGTTTTCAGTTCTGTATTGGAATTCTAACATCTTTTTGAATCATCACATGGTTAACAGGCATCAGAGATAAATCTCCCATTTTGTAGCCCCACACACTCCAGAGTTTCCCCACTTTGGTCTGTTGCTTCTCCTTGTCTCCTAATACTCAGCTGCATCAGCACGAGGACGTGGGCTTCCCCACCTTTTGAGTCCTGCCGTTTATGAGAAACAGCGGAACTCTCTGATGTTTGATCTCAATGTGTGTTGTAAAATTGGTCACACTTAAAAAATGATCTTATATGCTCAACATCACTCATTATCAGAGAAATGCAAATCAAGGCCACACTGAGGTACCATTTCACGCCAATCAGAATGGCTGCGATCCAAAAGTCTACAAGCAATAAATGCTGGAGAGGGTGTGGAGAAAAGGGAACCCTCTTACACTGTTGGTGGGAGTGCCAACTAGTTCAGCCACTATGGAGAACAGTATGAAAGATTCCTTAAAAAACTGGAAATAGAACTGCCTTATGACCCAGCAATCCCACTGCTGGGCATACACATCAAGGAAACCAGAATTGAAAAGACACGTGTACCCCAATATTCATCTCAGCACTGTTTAAAATAACCAGGACATGGAAGCAACCTAGATGTCCATCAGCAGAGGAATGGATAAGAAAGCTGTGGTACCTATACACAATGCAGTATTACTCAGCCGTTAAAAAGAATACATTTGAATCAGTTCTAATGATGTGGATGAAACTGGAGCCTATTGTACAGAGTGAAGTAAGCCAGAAAGAAAAACACCAATACAAAATACTAATGCATATATATGGAGTTTAGAAAGATGGTAATGATAACCCTGTATGCGAGACAGCAAAAGAGACATGGATGTATAGAACAGTATTTTGGATTCTGTGGGAGAGGGAGAGGGTGGGATGATTTGGGAGAATGGCATTGAAACATGTATAATATCATATATGAAATGAATTGTCAGTCCAGGTTCAATGCATGATACTGGATGCTTGGGGCTGGTGCACTGGGATGACCCAGAGGGATGGTACGGGGAGGGAGGAGGGAGGGGGTTCAGGATGGGGAGCACGTGTATACCTTTGGCAGATTCATGTTGATGTATGGCAAAACCAATACAATATTGTAAAGAAATTAACCTCCAATTAAAATAAATAAATTTATATTTAAAAAATGATCTTACAACTATTTTATCTCATAATCAAATACATCTTATTAGCACTTTTAACATTCTTGTTACTTTTAACCTTTCAAAATGGGGTAAATGCTTTTCATAAAAACACTTCAAAGTGACAGCATGCAATGGCTGTGGACACGATGGCCATAGAGAGTTGCTCAAACCCCATTTGATGGTGGTGGAGTGGGGAAGAATTTTATTCCACATCATAACTTTGCTAATCTGAGTACAAATTGAGTTTAAAATCTGTAAATAGGGAAGCTTCTATTTCATACGTTCTATATTATGCTGTTTAGTCACTAAGCAGTGTCCAACTTTTTGCGACCCTATGGACTGTAGCCTGTCAGATCCCTCAGTCTATAGGATTTCCCAGGCAAGGATACTGGAGTAGGTTGCCATTTCCTTCTCCATCTATGTTATATAATGTATCGATGTAATGCTTTATATGTTTTATACAGTCTTTCTATTATATAGATTGAGATATATCTCTGGCTTCTCATCCAGCAAATAAGTACAAGGAACTGAGGAGAAGGAGCAGTAGGGAAGCAGACTATTGGATGGATATCAGGGTTCCCAACACCCCCGAATTCAATCAGAGTGCCTCCACTTTTATCTGGTTTTGATATTCTACTTCTTAGTATAATACTGTTTAAGAAATACTGTTTAATTTTTAAAAGAGCTTGAACACTTTGATTAAGTAATGTCCCCTTTCCATTTTGTTAAAAGAATCTGCTGAATGAGCGCTCTCTGACGCCTCTTGGCAGGTAGGGTCAGATAGATACTCGGTCACAGCAAGAACATAGTTCAGAGTTTGGGGCACGTTTGCCATGGGAGCATCAGGTGGGTAAAAGAGCACCATCAAAATTCCGATCTCTCTTCACTCATCTACCTTCAATAGCCCCTGGAGATGACACTTCCTGGAAAGCAGGGACAATGCAGAAAGAGAAAATCATATACCTAGGACAGAGCAAAAAGATGGTTCATGGAATGATTTAGTTTCTTTTATTGGTTCTTTTAGGACAAGCTAAAAATGTCTTAAAAGTTCAAAAGTTGATTCTTGAAGTTAGCAATCCAAAAAAAAATTGAAAAGATCAAAAGCTAAATTCCCCACCACCACCGACCCCCCCCACCCCGCCTTTCAGTAAACTTACTGTTGTCCCTTACCATGAACTTTTGCTCTAATGATGGCTTTAAAGCAATTGGATGGTACCTCATATGTTGTAAACAAAATTTATGTTTGAAGTGAGTTGCTGTTAGTTCCTGCTCTCTTCTCTACTTCTCACCTGATGTTTCCCTTATGGTGAAACTCACAGAAAAATAGATATTCTGGGCAATTTTATTATGAACTCTAGACAAACAGGAACAACGAGATACTGAGCAATATGGATTAAACATGCTCCCACAGGACCAGGAAACAGTATTGACTACACAAAATTTTGATGAAGTTGGGAAAATGATCCATTGTTTCTATGGTACTAAAAGATAAAGTAAAGAAACTATTCTGTGGTGGTTTTGTGAAAAAAGATGTGACCTAACTGCAATGGGTGTATTTATATGTGATGTATAGGTGTCTGTGTGTGAGAGAAATGAGAGTTTTAATTAAATTTTTCTTAAGAAAAGGCTCTTTTCAAGAAAGATTCTTTTATTGGATATGTGGCATAACTGAGGACCAGAGAGCTTGCATAACTTGCTTCACGATCTCAGGGCTACCCTATGTCGCAGCTTGGGGCAGACCTCACATCTGATTCTCCGTTCAGTGTGCTTCATGTCTATCATAATACTTGGCTATATGCAGTTAGCCTTCAGTTAGGGTTACCTTCTATGACAAAGTCATTAAGCAAAAATTGGCTTCAAGAAAGAAGATATTTTCAAACTAGAGGGGATATTTTCAGTCAATATTATGGCAAGTAGTTTCCAATTTGGAGGAACCACACAAGATTACCTTGTCATTCTCAGTGAAGCAGAACCAGAAGATGAAATTCTTGATGATACAGGCTACATCAACACTGTTTTTCTTCATAAGTAAAGTAGCATGTATTTATAAATTTCTAGTAGAATGTAATTTTTCAGATTTCACTTTATACCCATGTAATTCTTGAAAGCAAGGTTTGTGCTTGCTAGGTTCCTGAATGCTGATGATGACCACAATCATGTAATGGATTTAAATGTATTCTTACTTAATATATAGAGGAAAAGTTTCTAGTATCTTAACCATTTGACAAGGAATGAGGCTGAGTAAACCATTATAGGCCATAATCAATGCAGTTTTCCCTAGAACAGAAAATCCAAGGTCATCACTAACCATACAGCAAGAGACGCCATCCTTGGGTGAGAAGGCAGAGGCTCTAGTTTGGGGATTTTTAAGGTGTCTTACCTATTATACTTGTTCAAATATTTACCCAATTTAAAAAATGTCTTATTCTTCAAGTTCCTCTTGAGAGGACTTTGTTGAGCAAATCCTGCCCTTTTCTCATCCCTAGTTGAAATTTGCATTACCTTCACCTGTTTTTAATAAGCATTGTTCATTTGTAAATGGTATACAAATCAACTAAGGTACTATATGTATAAGTATGTTTTTAAAATGTAAAGTACCAAGTGAGTTATTTTACTGCCTTAATAATTACAGACTTTAATGCATCCTGCCTCATGTGATGTTTTAAGATATATGTTTGCCTCTTGCAGCTGACTATGTGGCTGTTCAAAGGTAGTAATTACATCTTTTTCTTTGACCTCTTTCTGTGTATGACATAAGAAATATGCTTCAATAATTGTAGTAGAAATGACTTAATCTTTTGATCAATGAAGCCCATAACATTTTGTGATGTTCCTATCATTAATAATAAATATTAAAGGGACAGAAGTAGATCACCTTACTATCAATATTTTGCATAGGAAGTGCATGAGGCCAGAACAATTTGAGGATTGCTTGAAGTTGCACAATTGGAGTAGGTGTCTTGTGCTGTGGGGAAGATAGATTTGCAGAGAAAAGAATATCTATTATCACCATGATTTTTCTCTCTTTGTAGATATGATCAACAATTATATGGTAGGAAGTCTGGATGGAGAGAAGACAAATTCCTGTAGAACCACATTGTTATTTGGTAAGCACTTTTGTCCAGTTTTAAGTCTGGAGTATAAAATTCAAAGCTTAATATGAAAAGCAAATTCATCTGTGATTCGTAGGTAATGTATGATAAAATTGGTTCCAGTTCTAGTCGAGTGCTTCAGAGATTTAACAAAAGGTTTACTCTTGAGAAATTAAAATGTCTTAGAATCTTCAGAATTTACAGAAGATGTGTATTAGGATGCCAACCTTGACAGGCCTCTTTAAGTTTCCTCATTAGCTTTTCTGACGTGTGCATGCTCAGGCCTGTCAGACTCTGCCACTCCAAGCACTGTAGCCCACCAGGCTCCTCCATCCATGGGATTTCTCCAGGCAAGAATACTGGAGTGGGTTGCCATTTCCTTCTCCAGGGGATCTTCCTGATCCAAGGATTGAAGCTGTGTATCTTGGGTCTCCTGCATTGGCAGGAGGATTCCTTACTACTAGTACCATGTGGGAAACCCAGCTTTTCTGCTGGGTAAGCATACTTTCGAAAAGCGCCCTCTTCTAAATCTTTGCTGTGGTTCCTGTCACTTCTTTTGCAGAGCCTTCTGACGGCTTCTAATCTCACTCAGAGTAAAGGCCTGCCTCAGGGGCCAGGGACCTGAAAGTGAGTCTTTGTCACAGCTGTGCCTCCTGTCCATGTGGATAGAAGCGCTGCTGGTGACCATGAGGTTTCTGAGGACACCCATCAGGAATTGCGCAGGGTCTGTTCCGACTGGAAGTACAGTGGGCTTCTTTTGGTAACTGTTAGTGGATCAGAGGAGGCTCTCTGATGGATTTGTCTCAAGTCCCTAGATATTCCTTTTGTGGAATCTGTGGGAATGAACTGGAAGGATTGGCCCTAGTAGCTTGAGGACGAAAATCGCTTTTTCTTTGCTGGCCAACCCTCCACCACCTCTTTTGCTATCACATATACGGGCGTGGTGACACTCAGAAGGGACATCCTGGTGGTCGTTCGTCCCTTTATGACTCACTGTTTCTACTGCAGCCGGGACTGTACTGAGGAATGTGCAGGCACATGGCTTCCCCTAGTAGTCGTAGCTTGGGAAACATGCTAGGAAACGACTCTATCAAATCAAACAGAGGCCTTGGTGGTAAGGAACTGAAAATCAATCTGGGATGCCATCAGGTCTACCCTGGTGCATCGCCACCCTGCCTTGGTGATAGAACGCAGACGGACGAGTAAGACATCTGCGTTGGTAAGGGACAGGCTAGGTCCAACCAGGGAAGGAAAGCTTTGGTGGAGAGTCTGTCTACACCCCCATCCAGAGTAGGGAAGATGCTTCTGGTGGGAAAAAGCCATGGCTGGGGATGCCACTTTTTTCTCTCTTACAGATGGGAGTTAGCAGTTCCAGAACCACACCTTTAGAATGTATTTATGAAAACTGGGACAAATTTGATCCCTAGAATTTAAAAAGACACTCCCTGATCTTTTCCTGTGATACTGAATGGCCACAATATCCTTTGGAAGATGGGGAATGCTGGCCCATTGAAAGTCTGTTAATTACAATCCAGTTTTCCAACTAGACTGGTTCTGTAGAAAATGAGAAATGGGTGTGTTGCTTTTTCTGTCTCTGCGAGACATGCAGACTTGTGTCCTAAAGTTGCAGATTTGGGTGTGAAAACTTCAGCTCCCTCCTATAATCTTACTTTGCCCCTGTATCAGAGGCTCCCAACTGAACAGGGTGAGAATCAGGGCACCGTTCCAGTAAGGGTTGCCTCACTCTTGGTAGAAATTCAAACAGTACCAATTGTGGCCAAGACTATTGAGAGGATCCAAAGGTACATAGAAAGCTTTACAGGATAAACTTTATTTTATGAGGTTACTTGAAGAGATATAATGCATGTCTTGGGACAGACACTGACTCCTGACTTGAGAGCTTGAGTTTTGGGGAAAGCTACTGGTTTTGGAGATGAATGGCTTGAATGTGCGATAAGGGAAAAGAGGGAACACAAAATAGCCCTCCTTCCTACTGGGAGCCAAGAATTCCAATTGTCAACTACAAATTGGCCAAAGAAAGGCAATGCCAAAGAATGCTCAAACTACCACACAATTGCACTCATCTCACATGCTAAGTAAAGTAATGCTCAAAATTCTCCAAGCCGGGCTTCAGCAATATGTGAACCATGAACTTCCTGACGTTCAAGCTGGTTTTAGAAAAGGCAGAGGAAGCAGAGATCAAGTTGCCAACATCCGCTGGATCATCAAAAAAGCAAGAGAGTTCCAGAAAAACATCTATTTCTGTTTTATTGACTATGCCAAAGCCTTTGACTGTGTGGATCACAATAANCTCTTGATGAAAGTGAAAGAGGAGAGTGAAAAAGTTGGCTTAAAGCTCAACATTCAGAAAACGAAGATCATGGCATCCAGTCCCATCACTTCATGGGAAATAGATGGGGAAACAGTGGAAACAGTGTCAGACTTTATTTTTTTACTGCAGATGGTGACTGCAGCCATGAAATTAAAAGACACTTACTCCTTGGAAGAAAATTTGTGACCAACCTAGATAGCATATTCAAAAGCAGAGACATTACTTTGCTGACTAAGGTCAGTCTAGTCAAGGCTATGGTTTTTCCAGTGGTCATGTATGAATGTGAGAGTTGGACTGTGAAGAAGGNCAAAGAATTGATGCTTTTGAACTGTGGTGTTGAAAAAGACTCTTGAGAGTCCCTTGGACTGCAAGGAGATCCAACCAGTCCATTCTGAAGGAGATCAATCCTGGGATTTCTTTGGAAGGAATGATGCTAAAGCTGAAACTCCAGTACTTTGGCCACCTCATGTGAAGAGTTGATTCATTGGAAAAGACTTTGATGCTGGGAGGGATTGGGGGCAGGAGGAGAAGGGTATGACAGAAGATGAGATGGCTGGATGGCATCACTGACTCGATGGATGTGAGTCTGAGTGAACTCCAGGAGTTGGTGATGGACAGGGAGGCCTGGCGTGCTGTGATTCATGGGGTTGTAAAGAGTCGGACACGACTGAGTGACTGAACTGAACTAAGAGCACTGCCAAGGACTGAACAACAAAGGCATTTGCCATCTGCCTCTATGAGACTGAACCCCGTGCTGACATAGCCTCTGACCTTCAACAACCCCTGAGAGAGTTCAGGGTGGCCTGAGGCACTCTGTGCTCCAGGGAATCTGGTGGGACAGGTCTTTAGATTGTTGGATGTTTTTAGGAACAGATTTTATGATCTCAATCCTTGCATCTCCTCATATCCTGAGAAGGATTAAATACCTTCATGGTGACATCAGATCCTCATGACTAACAAAAACCTTTTGTAAAATGGGTGCTTCATGGTGTTGAACTCCCCCTTCACCAAAACCTTATATACTGGCTTTCCCCACTGCTGCTTTGGAGCGGTCTCTCAGAGCTATCTGAGATGCTGCCTCCTGGGCTGCAGTCCTCATTTTGCCCCCCAAATAAAACTTAGCTCACAGCTCTCAAGTTGTACATCTCTTTTTTTAGTCAACACAATAACAGAGCCACTTTGCTGGATGTATTCTTGAAGGACTTAAGCAAGCGCACACTAAGACTTTAGACTTTGCCAAGTTGGCTGACATGGATCAGGGAGAGGCGGAAACTCCTGGTAAATTCCTAAATAGACTATGGGAGGCTCTCCACAAGTTTACTGATGTTGCAGAAGGAGCAATGATCTTAAAAGATAGGTTTCTCACTCAGTTGGCTCCAGATATCTGCTGTAAGTCATGAAAACAGGCGTTTGGACCAAATCAGTCTTTAGATAATCCATTGCAACTGGCTTAGACAGTATATTATGGGAGAGAATATAAGGAGGAAAATAAGAGGCAAAAAAGAACCAGGCAGAAGACTGGAGCCCCAACAATGGCTGTTAGATCTGCTGTGAAACAGCCTGAGGAAAAGTGCCCAGAGGAACACGGTGAAAAGGGATGAACTTGCTATTACTGTGGAAAGGAGGGGCATCTCAAGTCGGATTGCCCTCAGGAATCAAGCCGTCCCCGGCTCCAAGTCTGGTCTGCAAAGGACCATACTGGAGAAGAGACTGCCCTCCTAGGTGTAGGCCCCGGGGGCTGGACTCTCAAGACAATTGGGACTGAAGGAGCCCAGGGGTCCCCACACAAGCTCCTGTCCTAATTACACCTGAGGAACCCCGGGTATTAATAACTGTGGAGGGCCAATCAGTTGATTTCTTTTGGACACTTGGGCAACTTTCTCTGTGCTCACTAAAGCCCCTGGCCTGCTTTCCTCCTGATCCACTACCATAATGGGACTGTCAGGATGAGCCAAACATTATGATGTCAGTCATGCTTTATGTGGCATTGGGACTCTGTGCTGTTTCCTCACGAGTTTCTAATCATGCCAGAGTCTCCCTCACCCCTTCAGGGAGGTATATACTGAGGAAGGTCCAGGCCTCTCTTTTTATGAATATGGAACCAGCTCTTTTTAATGGAACAAACTGTAAATCCTAGAGTGTGGACTAATGGAAAACTGTGGGTCAAGCACAAAATGCTGTTCCTGTCATTATCAAGCTCAATGACCCTCACTTATTTCCACATCAAAAGCAGTATTCACTAAAGCTTGAGGAATGGTCAAAATCTTACTGACTTCTCATGATGTAAGTGGGATCTTGAACTATAAAGTTCAGAGCAACAATGCTCCACCTTTAAAGCTGCTGTATCCCAAGGGGTGTCAAAAGCTCTAGGAATAGAATATCACTTACATTGTTCCTGGAGACCCCAATCTTCAGCAAAAGTTGAAAAGCCTAATGACGTTATTAAAAGACACCTGTATAAGCTAACTCAGGAAACACAAGACAGTTGGTTTAAAGTTTTATCTGTAGCTTTAATGAGGGCTCAAACTGTCCCCCGCCACCCCCCCCAAATGGGACTATCTCTATTACAGACTGTTTTTGTGTACAGATATTGTCATAAATCCCGAAGCCTTAAAATTAACTATGTGACTCAGCTTTTAGCTTTTCAACAGATATTACCAGGAGGTTAATTCCTGACCTAGCCTTTGAGTCTTTGCCCTGCTTCATTCCGCATTCCAAAGCCAAATTTGCCTGTTACTCCAGGTGTTTCTTGACTTCCTACTTTTGCATTCCAGTCCCCTATAATGAAAAGGACATCTTTTTTGGGTGTTAGTTCTAAAAGGTCTTAAAGACTAATAGAGTTTTGCCAAGAAAATGCACTGGTTATAGCAAACACCCTCTTTCAACAACACAAGAGAAGACTCTACACATGGACATCAAAAGATGGTCAACACCAAAATCAGATTGGTTATATTCTTTGCAGCCAAAGGTGGAGAAGCTCTATACAGTCAACAAAAACAAGACTGGGAGCTGACTGTGGCTCAGATCATGAATTCCTTATTGCCAAATTCAGACTGAAATTGAAGAAAGTATGGAAAACCACTAGACCATTCAGGTATGACCTAAATCAAATCCCTTATGATTATACAGTGGAAGTGAGAAATAGATTTAAGGGCCTAGATCTGATAGATAGAGTGCCTGATGAACTATGGAATGAGGTTCGTGACATTGTACAGGAGACAGGGATCAAGACCATCCCCATGGAAAAGAAATGCAAAAAAGCAGAANCTGTCTAGGGAGGCCGTACAAATAGCTGTGAAAAGAAGAGAGGTGAAAAGCCAAGGAGAAAAGGAAAGATATAAGCATCTGAATGCAGAGTTCCAAAGAATAGCAAGAAGAGATATGAAAGCCTTCTTCAGCGATCAATGCAAAGAAATAGAGGAAAACAACAGAATGGGAAAGACTAGAGATCTCTTCAAGAAAATGAGAGAGATCAAGGGAACACTTCATGCAAAGATGGGCTTGATAAAGGACAGAAATGGTCTGGACCTAACAGAAGCAGAAGATATTAAGAAGAGGTGGCAAGAANCCATTCTGAAGGAGATCAGCCCTGGGATTTCTTTGGAAGGAATGATGCTGAAGCTGAAACTCCAGTACTTTGGCCACCTCATGTGAAGAGTTGACTCATTGGAAAAGACTTTGATGCTGGGAGGGATTGGGGGCAGGAGGAGAAGGGGATGACAGAGGATGAGATGGCTGGATGGCATCACAGACTCGATGGACGTGAGCCTGAGTGAACTCCAGGAGATGGTGATAAACAGGGAGGCCTGGCGTGCTGCGATTCATGGGGTTGCAAAGAGTCGGACATGACTGAGCGACTGAACTGAACTGAAGTGAACTTCCAAAGAAATCCCCGGGTTGATCTCCTTCAAAATGGACTGGTTGGATCTCCTTGCAGTCCAAGGCACTCTCAAGAGTCTTCTCCAACACCACAGTTCAAAACAGAATGTGGTCCACTGAAGAAGGAAATGGCAAACCACTTCAGTATTCTTGCCTTGAGAACCCCATGAACAGTATGAAAAGGTAAAATGACAGGATACTGAAAGAGATACTCCCCAGGTCAGTAGGTGCCCAATATGCTACTGGAGGTCAGTGGAGAAATAACTCCAGAAAGAATGAAGGGATGGAGCCAAAGAAAAAACAATACCCAGCTGTGGATGTGACTGGTGATANTAGAAGCAAGGTCTGATGCTGTAAAGAGCAATACTGCATAGGAACCTGGAATGTCAGGTCCATGAATCAAGGCAAATTGGAAGTGGTCAAACAGGAGATGGCAAGAGTGAACATCGACTTTCTAGGAATCAGCGAACTAAAATTGACTGGAATGGGTTAATTTAACTCAGATGACCATTATATCTACTACTGAGGGCAGGAATCCCTCAGAAGAAATGGAGTAGCCATCATGGTCAACAAAAGAGTCCGAAATGCAGTACTTGGATGCAATCTCAAAAACAACAGAATGATCTCTGTTCGTCTCCAAGGCAAACCATTCAGTATCACAGTAATCCAAGTCTATGCCCCAACCAGTAATGATGAAGAGGCTGAAGTTGAACGATTCTATGAAGACCTACAAGACCTTTTAGAACTAACACCCAAAAAAGATGTCCTTTTCATTATAGGGGACTGGAATGCAAAAGTAGGAAGTCAAGAAACACCTGGAGTACAGGCAAATTTGGCCTTGGAATGCGGAATGAAGCAGAGCAAAGACTAATAGGGTTTTCCAGGAAAATGCACTGGTCACAGCAAACACCCTCTTCCAACAACACAAGAGAAGACTCTACACATGGACATCACCAGATGGTCAACACCGAAATCAGAGTGATTATATTCTCTGCAGCAAAAACTGGAGAAGCCCTATACAGTCAACAAAAACAAGACCAGGAGCTGACTGTGGCTCAGATCATGAACTCCTTATTGCCAAATTCAGACTGAAATTGAAGAAAGCAGGGAAAACCGCTAGACCATTCAGGTATGATCTAAATCACATCCCTTATGATTATACAGTGGAAGTGAAAAATAGATTTAAGGGCCTAGATCTGATAGATAGAGTGCCTGATGAACTATGGAATGAGGTTCCTGACATTGTACAGGAGCCAGGGATCAAGACCATCCCCATGGAAAGGAAATGCAAAAAAGCAAAATGGCTGTCTGAGGAAGCCTTACATGCTAGTAAAGTAATGCTCAAAATTCTCCAAGCCGGGCTTCAGCAATACATGAACCATGAACTTCCTGACGTGCAAGCTGGTTTTAGAAAAGGCAGAGGAACCAGAGATCAAATTGCCAATATCCACTGGATCATGGAAAAAGCAAGAGAGTTCCAGAAAAACATCTATTTCTGCTTTATTGACTATGCTAAAGCCTTTGACTGTGTGGATCACAATAAACTGTGGAAAATTCTGAAAGAGACGGCAATACTAGACCACCTAACCTGCCTCTTGAGAAATCTGTATGCAGGTCAGGAAGCAACAATTAGAACTGGACATGGAACAACAGACTGGTTCCAAATAGGAAAAGGAATACGTCAAAGCTGTATATTGTCACCCTGCTTATTTAACTTATATGCAGAGTACATGATGAGAAACACTGGGCTGGCAGAAGCACAAGCTGGAATCAAGATTGCTGGGAGAAATATCAATAAGCTCAGATATGCAGATGACACCACCCTTATGGCAGAAAGTGAAGAGGAACTCAAAAGCCTCTTGATGAAAGTGAAAGTGGAGAGTGAAAAAGTTGGCTTAAAGCTCAACATTCAGCAAATGAAGATCATGGCATCTGGTCCCTTCACTTCATGGGAAATAGATGGGGAAACAGTGGAAACAGTGTCAGACTTTATTTTTTTTCCTTTGCCGACTAAGGTCCGTCTAGTCAAGGCTATGGTTTTTCCTGTGGTCATGTATGGATGTGAGAGTTGGACTGTGAAGAAGGCTGAGCACTGAAGAATTGATGGTTTTGAACTGTGGTGTTGGAGAAGACTCTTGAGAGTCCCTTGGACTGCAAGGAGATCCAACCAGTCCATTCTGAAGGAGATCAGCCCTGGGATATATTTGGAAGGAATGATGCTGAAGCTGAAACTCCAGTACTTTGGCCACCTCATGCAAAGAGTTGACTCATTGGAAAAGACTCTGATGCTGGGAGGGATTGGGGGCAGGAGGAGAAGGGGATGACAGAGGATGAGATGGCTGGATGGCATCACAGACTCGATGGACGTGAGTCTGAGTGAACTCCGGGAGTTGGTGATGGACAGGGAGGCCTGGCGTGCTGCGATTCATGGGGTTGCAAAGAGTCAGAAACGACTGAGCAACTGAACTGAACTGAACTGAGCCTTTGAGTCAAACTAGCTGCTGTTTGAGCCAGGAACCGAGATGGGTCTGAAAATCTAGGTGGGCTTGCTTCTGCTGTCTCCAAAAGTCCTGAGTCTGCTGTTTGACCCTAAAGTCAACCCCATCCTGTCCTGAACTCTTTCCGATGCTGCATTCCTCAATCAGTCTAATTGCTGGGTCTGTGGAGCAACCTCCTCACCACCCCCACCATCAACTGAAGGTTTAACATGGTGGGTTTCTCCACTTCAAGGAAAGGACTTTCTTCAACTCTGCAAAAACCTTCATCAACGACAGTCGTATGTGATGCCTGTTCTTGATCTGATGACATCTAACAGTCCTAAGATGGACTGGTGAACACATTATGGACGTAATGTGGCTTTTAATTTTGATTATGTTTTGCTTGGTTTTATTTTGCCTTACATCTGTAACTGTAAAATGTGGTTTGTTTCTGTCTGGAAGCTTTTAAGTTACAAATGGTTATCCAGGATCCTATGAGTGCCACAACCTCCTCCAACTATTACTTGGGGCCCCTGGATCAGAGACCCTCCATATGAGGATTAGGAGAATACGTTGCCTCAACAATTTAGGGGCCATGCCCCTCAACAGCAGGAAGTAGTTATGGAATGAAAACAATGCCCCTTTCCCTTGGCAACATAATTTTCCTAAAAGAAAAGAGGAGGATGAGAGAGTCAATTCCTAGGCAGGTTGATAAGACATCCAGAGTTCCCCGAGGGGGAGAAAGGGGTCTAGGGCTCTCAAAGCAGAGATAGGGGTCTGGAATTCTCAAGGAGAAGGAAAGGACAAACGCTTTTTTTTTTTTTCCCCTCTACATTCCTTAGTCTTAGTTACATAAAACGTTTTTTTTCTTTAACACCAGCACTGATGATTACACAACAAACAACTCAGTTTAAACTCTGTAAAAAGAAAGAAAGAAAGAAAGAGAAGTCGCTCAGTTGTGTCCGACTCTCTGCGACCCCATAGACTATAGCCTACCAGGCTCCTCTGTCCATGGGATTTTCCAGGCAAGAGTACTGGAGTGGGGTGCCATTGCCTTCTCCAGGAGACCTTCCCGACCCAGGGACTGAACGTGGGTCTCCCGCATTGTAGGCAGATGCTTTACTGTCTGAGCCACCCGCCTACCATAAACTCTTTACTAAGGATTATATAACAACAGTTTATCCTGCTTGAGGACAGTTTCTCCTTCTTGGAAACCTTCTGGCTAATCCTGTTATGTTAATTGTAAATTATGGGAGTGGGTCTAGTAAGATCTTTACAACCTTGAGACATTCTTTTGATTTATTGTAATAACTAATTTAAAAAGTATATAACTCCCTTGCTAACACTAGTGAGTGGAACACTCTCCGTTCCCCTTCTGATGTCTATATCAGAAACTCTCTTTGTCCCTTTTCATACTTTAATAAAACCCTGCTACACAAAAGCTCTTGAGTGACCAAGCCTGGTCCCTGGTCCTGAAGCTAAATCTTGTTCTTCAGAGATCATGAATCTGACATCATTCATCAAGCTATCAGGGGGACATATCACAACTAATGATAAAGGGACATGAATTCTAATCCAGGAGGAGTTTTTATTCTTTGACTTTCGGTGAATGACTTCACCTCTTCTGTAAAATGACAAATAGTAACTGCAACCTAGTTCATAGGATCTAGTTTTAGTGTGTTTAAAGTGTTTTAATGATAGTGTAAAATGATAGTGTAAAACCAATACAATATTGTAAAGTAATAAATTTATATTAAAAAATTATAGTGTAAAGGACATACATTTTTACAACTATCATTAGGATTTTAGGATTCTGAATTTTTGGTGAAGTTTCCTTTTTTACTGATGGAGTGAGCTCTGGTGATGGGCTATCAGACATGAGGGACAGGATTCTAAACTCCTTGTCACATTGTGGTTTGAGACAGGGTGAAAAGGGATGAGCCTGTGTAGTCATGGAATTGAATTAACTGTATCACTTCATTCAATCCCTGGTCTAATAGCTTGGATGACTAAATTTCAACTGAAAGTGAAAGTCGCTCAGTCTCATGTCCGACTCTTTGCAACCCCATGGACTATACGGTCCAATGGAATTCTCCAGACCAGAATACTATTTAAATTTAAATACAATTTACTATTTAAATTTAAGCTGAAGAGACCAGCAAAAAGGAGTGGAGAACTGGGATATCCAGCTCTTGTTTTCTTACTTTTGTTGTCAAAGGAATTGATCTTACTTCACTTTAAAAGTGTCTGTCAGAATCCTAAATATTGCTACAACATTTTAAATAAAATTATAATAATTCTGAAGAAATGAAGAAAAATAAAACAAAGTAGATGTTCCTTTATTTTTTATTCTGTTTAAATACTGGATTAATTCAGAGCAAAAGATGCTTGCAAGACAAAAAACAGAAAAAGAACTTAATAAATTTCTGCATTGAAAAGGGAGGAACTGAATGGAGGAGGGATTATCCAGAGGTTATATTCACAGGGAGAATTTAGATAGGCAAAAGAGTGGAGGAACTCATCTCTGGAAGTTGGCATTATTGTTTACCTTTTAGAAACTTTATAGAGACTTTATAGTGCATATATATATATGTATATGCATATATATATATATACACACACATGCATATATAAAATTTGGGGGGCTTCCCTGGTAGCTCAGATGGTAAAGAATCTGCCTGCCATGCAGGACATCCTGGTTTGATCCCTGGCTTGGGACGATCCCCTGGAGAAAGAAATGGCAACCCACTCCAGTCTGCTTGCCTGGAGAATTCCATGGACAGAGAAGCCTGGTGGGCTACAGTCCATGGGGTTGCAAAGAGTCAGACATGACTAAACAACTAACACTTTCACTTTCATATATAATTTTATTTAAAATATATCTGGAGTTGACACAGAATGCTTAATGAATAAAAATGAGGAGGCTATAAATGACCTCATTATCCAAAGCTTGCTTTTTGATGATTGAGACATTTTCTCTGTTTTCTACTTTTATTAAAATAGAGATAATTAAAGATACATTTTTATTAGATTATAATATTTTAGGGATAAGAAGACTTTTTTTGCTATATTTTTATTGGAATATAATTGCTTTACAATGTTGTGTTCATTTCTGCTCTATAGCGAGTGAATCCACCATGTATACCTGTATCCCTGAGAAGACCTTTTAGGTGCCCCAAGAAGCTAGTATAATGCCACCATATGTGATCAATAATTGGAACTGTAAACAAAACTTAGTGAGAGAAAAATTCTTAAAAATAAAAAGTTTTAATTTATGAAAGTCCCAAGCCTATTTAAAAAATTTTTAGAAAGAACACTTGATTTGTGATGTGTGCCAAACAACCACCACTACCCAAAAATAAGAACAGAACAGAAATAAACATTCAAATACATTAAACAAACAAGCCCTCACTATTATTATGGTCTTGGATGGAAATTCTGGAAGGGTTTCACATCCACTATTTTCCCTCTTTCTTTTATCAATTTATTTTTAATTAAGTATGAAGGTTTACAATTAGAATGAGAGAATGGGGTGACAGGGAAGAAAAATGCAGAAATGCAGTCTTAAACAGTGTTTAAGATACAGTGACCTGCAGCCTGATTACTCTTTTTTTGCAATTTATTATTGATTTTTGGAAATAACAGTATGGTATCAAGAATATTGATCTAGTGCAGAAGAAGGAGTGAAGTATATAATCGGAGGCCTCAGCAAACAGTCATTCTTTATGAAGACACCATTATGGCAATTAATGAAAGAGTTGACAGATTTCTTTTCAGATCATGATCATTTTGGAGCAATTTTTTTTTTTTTTTTTTTTTTTTATCATTTCTGCAACTGCACACAGTAAGCCAAGTCAAATGACAATGGGGCTGTCTCCTTTTTCTCAGTATAAACTTGCCTTTTCTCTCCTTAGGAAACAATAGTGGAAAATAATGTGTGATTAGGAAACAGCCTTAAGTTGGCTTTGGAGGCTACTTAGCTTTGCAAACTTGAGACAGTGATTTAACTCCTTTGGGTTTCATTGAAAACCTTTAAGCCTGGGGAAATAACATCTACTGAGCTTGACAGGATTTTTGTGAGAATTAATGAATGAAATGTACAATGGCTATTGTAGGGCAGCTGGCAATCAATAAACTCTGGTTTCTTTTTGTTTTCATCCTTTCTTCAGGTTAGAGCTCTACTGGTTTTAGCTGAAGTTCAGGGTTAAGATAGAGGATAATGATTACAAACAATGTGATTTTGGAAAATTTTATGCATTTTCTATAGGAGGAAACTGAAAAGGCACATTTCAGATCTAATCTAAAAAACTCAGATCAATACTTTACTGTTTAATTTTAGTTTCCAAAAGAGCTCTGCATTTACTGCAAGTTAAAGAGAAATGACACATTTTAAAAGTTATTAACATGCTGGTGTGGTGTGGAATGGTTTATTCACCTGGAAAGTTGCTTTCTCCCTCTCCACTTCTAACAAAATATGAGTCATAACCAGTGTTCTATATTTTAGAAAGCCAGAGATCAAATTGCCAACATCTGCTGGATCATGGAAAAAGCAAAAGAGTTCCAGAAAAACATCTATTTCTGCTTTATTGACTATGCCAAAGCCTTTAACTGTGTGGGTCACAACAAACTGTGGAAAATTCAAGAGATGGGAATACCAGACCACCTGACCTGCCTCTTGAGAAACCTATATGCAGGTCAGGAAGCAACAGTTAGACCTGGTCATGGAATGACAGACTGTTCCAAATAGGAAAAGGAGTACGTCAAGGCTGTATATTGTCACCCTGCTTATTTAACTTATATGCGGAATACATCATGAGAAATACTGGGCTGGCAGAAGCACAAGCTGGAATTAAGATTCAGTTCACTTCAGTCGCTCAGTCGTGTCTGACTCTTTGCGACCCCATGAATCGCAGCACGCCAGGCCTCCCTGTCCATCACCATCTCCCGGAGTTCACTCAGACTCATGTCCATCGTGTCCATGATGCCATCCAGCCATCTCATCCTGGGTTGTCCCCTTCTCCTCCTGCCGCCAATTCCTCCCAGCATCAGAGTTGAGTTTCAGCTTCAGCATCATTCCTTCCAAAGAAATCCCAGGATTGATCTCCTTCAGAATGGACTGGTTGCCAGGAGAAATATCAATTATTTCAGATATGCAGATGACACCACCCTTATGGCAGAAAGTGAAGAGGAACTAAAAAGCCTCTTGATGAAAGTGAAAGTGGAGAGTGAAAATGTTGGCTTAAAGCTCAACATTCAGAAAAACGAAGATCATGGCATCCAGTCCCATCACTTCATGGGAAATAGATGGGGAAACAGTGGAAACAGTGTCAGACTTTAGTTTTTTGGGCTCCCAAATCACTGCAGATGGTGATTGCATGAAATTAAAAGATGCTTACTCCTTGGAAGGAAAGTAATGACCAAGCTAGATAGCATATTAAAAAGCAGAGATATTACTTTGCCAACAAAGATCTGTCTAGTCAAGGCTATGGTTTTTCCAGTGGTCATGTATGGATGTGAGAGGTTGACTGTGAAGAAAGTTGAGCGCCAAAGAATTGATGCTTTTGAACTGTGATGTTGGAGAAGACTCTCGAGAGTCCCTTGGACTGCAAGGGGATCCAACCAGTCCATCCTAAAGGAGATAGTCCTGGGTATTCATTGGAAGGATTGATGTTGAAGCTGAAACTCCGATACTTTGGCCCCCTCATGCAAGAGTTGACTCATTGGAAAGACCCTAATGCTGGGAGGGATTGGGGGCAGGAGGAGAAGGGGACAACCCAGGATGAGATGGCTGGATGGCATCACGGACTCGATGGACATGAGTTTGGGTGAACTCTGGGAGTTGGTGATGGACAGGGAGGCCTGGTGTGCTGTGATTCATGGGGTTGCAAAGTTGGACATGACTGAGCGACTGAACTGAATGTAGAACATGATGATCATAGCCAATAAAACTGTATTACATACTTGAAAGTTGCAAAGAGAACAGTTCTTAAATGTTCTCACCAGAGAAATGTAATGGTAATTCTGTAATAGGATGGAGATATTAGCCAAGGCTATAATGGCAATTACTTTTTAGCATATAAATATGTCAACATGTTACACACTTTATACTTGCAAAATGTGGTATGCCAATTATATTGCAATAAGCTTGATTTTTTAAAATAATAAACAAAAGTATTAATGGTCAGTCTTAGAACATCTAATCATACTAGGGTCAGTGGCTTAGTTTATGGATAAGCTTGTATTTGTGATGTTATTGTACAAATTTAATATAGGGTCAATTTTGTGCTAGTGAAATTTTTTATAGTTTTTGGATGGAATTAAATACTTGAATAGTCTGAAATGTTATTTAGCACTATAAATTCTAGGGACTCTGCCACATTTTCAAATGCCAATTTATCTTAGCGAGATGAATTATTTAGCTATCATAGTTTTGAAATGAAACACACCCAAGTGGAGTGTCTACGTTGCCTCAGGTACAGTGCTAGGTATTTGGGGGAAAGTTTAAAGAATTACTGTGTAATCTTGCCGGGTGATGTCATATATAGTGACTAAATATACTATGGACATCTGTTAAGATGTAAGAGGTCACCCTCCCTCTTACTTCCCATTGGAGGGAAGTAAACTGGTACCATCACTTTGGAAAACAGAATGGAAGTTCCTTAAAAAACTAGAAATAGAGTTATCATATGATCCTGCAATTCCACTCCTGGGCATATATCTGGAGAAAAATATGGCCTGAAAAGATACATGACCCCAGTTATATTATGTAACAACCTAATTGCCGAAAGAATTTGAAAAATAATAGATACATGTATATGTATAACTGAATCATTTTGTGGTACACCTGAAACTATCATCCCTTTGTTAATCAACTATGCTGCTGCTCCTGCTGCTAAGTCACCTCAGTCGTGTCCGACTCTATGTGACCCCATAGACGGCAGCCCACCAGACTCCTCTGTCCCTGGGATGCTCCAGGCTAGAACACTGGAGTGGGTTGCCATTGCCTTCTCTAATGCATGCAGGCATGCTGAGTCGCTTCAGTCGTGTCCGACTCTGTGTGACCCCATGGACAGCAGCCCACCAGGCTCCTCTGTCCTAGGGATTCTGCAGGCAAGAATACTGGAGTGGGTTGCCATTGCCTTATCAACTGTACTCCAATATAAAATGATAAGGTAAAAAACAATAAAAGAGAGTGGTTAGAAGAGTGACCAGTCCTTGAGTCCCTTAGCCAGCCTCCTCAGTGCCTACTCCTCAGCTCAGAACATCAGCTCCCATCAGCTACACAAGCTGTGCTCACTGCTTAGGCATTAGGGGAATTTTGCTAGGTTCCTAGGAAGCGCTCCCCGGGTATCCTGAAAGTTAGGATTGTAGGCTAAGTTTATTTTTGAAGAATATGTTGATTATATATTTTTAAAAATGGCCTGAATATTTTCTTCAGTCTCCAGACACCTTTACTGGTAATGTCCTTGTAAATACACCGCAGTGTCCCAGAGTCTGGACACATAGAAGAAACAGCACATTCATCGTATTATTTTTTTCGAATTAGCAAGATGGTAAAATCCATTTTATTGGGGACGATTATGTTTTTCTGCTTCACTGACAGGACGGCTCTTCAAATGGATCGAGAAAAAGTAAGCATTATGAAATAATCATAATAATAATAATAACAACCATATGATCATAATAACAAGCAGCGGCAGCAGAAAGCTCAGGCCAAAGTGGAAAATTAGGTTTTCTAGAGGCTCCTGTTCTCCACTGTGTGACCTTAAAATGAGAATCATTTCTCAAGCTTCTAGGCGACCAAAGTACAGATGCATGATGTATAAACAAATAAGTAACTGCGTGAGCAGTGTCCTTTGGGGGTTTAGATCTTATTCTGGTGACCCCAGGAAGCTGACCAGAGAGAAAAGGGGGCAAAAAAAAGTACAGGATATTTATCTTTACGTTTTGCAAATGCTTTTGATCAGCAGAGCTGGAACAAGTTTCTGTGCTTTTGTGGGAACTACAAAAGTTCCAGGGGAGGAAGCAAGATCAAGAGCAGTTTGCTCTTTCAGGAACTTCAAAGCCCATTCATCTAAAGATGTGGCCATTACCATTTTGGCTTCCTTGCTGTGCCTTGGATGGCCCTGGACTTTTCAAGAGGGGAGCCTTGCTGGGTTGGGGCCAGCTCACACATATTCCTTAAGAGTGCAGTGTCCCAGAAAACCTGCCCTTCCTGGCCTGTGCTCTGTGATTACAGCTCCAAACAGGAGTGAACGTTCTACCTACTGGATGAGTCAGATGCAGAGCTGAATGGGGTTCTGCCTCTGCTCTTCTTTTAGGTTTGGAGAATTGTAAACATAAGAACAAAGCTAGACCATCTCTGTGAGCTCAAGGTCCCCCTGATCTCAGGAGTCTGTCTCTTTGCTGGTACCAGGAGACAAGTATGCCACAAAGAGAGAGAGAAAGAGAAAAGCAACTAACAAACAAATGAACAAAAACCCTTCACAGCTGTGTGCTCTACTGTTCAGCCCATTGTTGATTACCACGTCCGGTATTAACAAGGAGCTGCCCTCTTTACTTATAATTCAAGACTTGGGAGTAAGATTTGTTCAGTTAATTTAGACTTATTCTGGGCATAAGATACACAATGATTTTCCAATCCAAAACAAAACCAAATAGAACACAAAACTTAATGCGTGAGTGCGTGCTAAGTTGCGTCAGTCGTGTCTGACTCTTTGCAGCCCTACTGACTGTAGCCTGCCAGGCTCCTCCATGGAGTTCTCCAGACAAGAATACTATTGCAGCACCACTAATTCTTTAACAAAAATTGTTTATATTGGAGTACAGTTGATTTACAATGATATGTTAGTTTCAGGTGTATAGCAAAGTGATTCAGTCATACATATACATGTATGTATTCTTTGTCAGATTCTTTTCCCATATTGGTTATTATAGCATATTAAGTAGAGTTCCTTGTGCTATATAGTAGGTGCTTGTTGGTCATCTATTTTGCATATACTAATATGTGTATATGTTAATTCCAACCTCCTAATTTATCCCTTCCCTCCCACCTTCCCCTTTGGTAACCACACCTTTGTTTTCTAAGTCTGTTTCTATTTTGTAAATAAGTACATGTGTATCATTTTTTAAGATTTCACATATTAGTGGTATCATATATTCGTCTTTCTCTGAGTTATTTCACTTAGTATGACAACCTCTAGGTCTATCCATCTTGCTGAAAATGGCATTATTTCATTCTTTTTTATGCAACCCCACTAATCCTGCTTCTATATTTTGAGGATGTTCTGGGCACTGGCTGTTGGTGTAAGCTTCACAGAGTTGGAACTCCAGCTGTCTTGATTACTGTTGGGTCCCCAGGACCTGGACTAAAGTCTAAACTTCAGTTGGAATCTGTGGCTGCATCAGGACCTTGAGGATTTGTTCTACCACCTATTTTGTCTGTGATCTTGGGTCAGTTTCCTACCGTGTAAAATTCTCAGTTTTTCCATTCTCGAGCATTTTAGCCCAGGCTTGTGAATCACACAAAGGAATGTTGTGAGTGTTATTCCCAAGATAAGGCATCCTCGACGCTGGCTGTGCCTTGGAGAACCCTGGCAGTGTGCACAGTAAGTGGGATGCTTTCTTTTGAATTGGGTGTACTCTAGTTATCACGTCACCCTGACAGCTGCGTTCACTTTTAGGTGTTTCAGTAAGTGAAGATCATGATGCTGACATCCTGAATTTCCACCTCTGTCAAGTGAGGAAAAAAGTATGTTTCTCTTTGAGGAAGGCCTTTTGGAACTCTATGGTTTTAGTCTATTCCATTTTCTGGAGCTCGTCTTATAATAAAAAGTGAGAGGCATTGTACTAGACCACGAACATACAGAATGACAGTGACATTGCATTTCTTTAACTGCTTCATAGCCCTCTCTGTCTCCTCTGCTTTTATCTGCATCAGTGAGTTTAAGCTCTCTTTTTACATGATGAGTGCATGGAAGTTTACTCAAAATGATTTGGAAAAGTCTCATGCCACCAAACATAATTCTGATTTAAATATTTATTTTAAAATTCAACATGACATGGCTCTTTCAGATGGAAAAAATTTTACTAATAAAAGAATACTTTGAAGCTTTTTTTTTCCTTTTAATATCCTAAGGTTTAAGGCTCAGCTTCCAGAGTTTGGCTGTTTTATGAATAACCTTAGCTCCAAATAATTGAGAAAGTGATCCAGGAGCATTAAAGGTATAATGAAAAGGAGAGCAAGAAGAAGAATATTTCGAACTTACTGACTGACTGTCTTTTATTCCTTTAATAAGCACTCCATTAATAAATGGCAAGTATGTGTCAGTTACTGTGTTAGGTGTTTGGGATAAAAGTCCGCAACTTCCCAGAGTTCCCGTGGATGTACAAAAGCAGCACTGGGTCTGATGACCTGGATTTCAACCTTGCTCCTTGCCACTAAGAAGATGATGATTTTGGGCAAATTACTTTCAGTTATGGGGCTTCATATATAGAATAGGAACAAATCCCAGATCCAGTGCTGATGCTCTTTGGTTTTAAACTTGCCTCAAATACAAAGATAGAACCAATGGACAGTGCTTAGGTTAAAAAAAAAAGCCAGTCATTCTAGAAGTCATAAACTTTTCTTTCTTGAAATTCATTTGTTAATGAAAAAAATATACATTTAATTTTCACAAAAAAGAATCACATTATAAAGCTATTGGTTATTTTTCTCATCCCATTTTCCTTTGGTAAACACTGATATATTGTGCACTCTATATTAAATGTGTTGTGTATTTGAGATCAGAGATGGAACATATGTTTTCTGTCTTGAAAAAGTTCACAATGTAGTAATGGAGACAGAGAAGGAAACACAAATATGGGCGTTAAGTGCTAGTCATAATCAAAAAATATTCACTGAACACTTATGCTGGGGATACTGCAGTGAATAAAACTGATAATAATTTCTGTTTTCAGGAGTTTATATTCAATGTGAAGATCAAGCAATAAAGAATAAACATGAAAATGTAAACATTATCGATAAAAAAGAAGGTGAAAAAATCATGGAGTGAAAAAAATTGTAGAACAGGTTAAAGGGAAATAGGGGCACATGTGGTAGGGATTGGGGGCATTGCCATCTTAAGAAGCATTGCCAGGTGGGCCTCAATAAGAAACTAGAATTTAAGGAAAGCCCGATGGAAGTAAGGGAATAAATTAGCTATAGGAATGTCTGGGGAAAGGGCTTTACCAGGCAGAGGGAATTGGGAGTGGAAAGGCCCTAAGTCTGGAAACAAGGCTGGCTGGGGTGGAGTGAGCAAGAGATGGGGTGATGGATGACGGCAGGGGGAGCAGCAGGAAAAGGGATGCGGGAGCCAGGGCGGGCCAGCCAGGTGGGACCTTGAGAACACTGCTAGAAGCTTGACTTTGACTGTGAGTGACTCGGGGAGACTCTCCAAGAGGTTTTGACTAGAGGAGTGACTTCCTCTGACTTTCATTCCAATCCCAAAGAAAGGCAATGCCAAAGAATGCTCAAACTACCGCAAAATTGCACTCCTCTCACACGCTAGCAAAGTAATGCTCAAAATTTTCCAAGCCAGGCTTCAACAGTTCATGAACCGTGAACTTCCAGATGTTCAAGCTGGATTTAGAAAAGACAGAGAACCAGAGATCAAATTGCCAACATCTGTTGGATCATCGAAAAAGCAAGAGAGTTACAGAAAAACATCTACTTCTGCTTTATTGACTATGCTAAAGCCTTTGACTGTGTGGATCAGGACAAACTGTGGAGAATTCTTCAAGAGATGGGAATACCAGACCACCTGATCTGCCTCCTGAGAAATCTGCATGCAGGTCAGGAAGCAACAGTTAGAACTGGACATGGAACAACAGACTGGTTCCAAATAGGAAAAGGAGTACGTCAAGGCTGTATATTTTCATGCTGCTTATTTAACTTATATGCAGAGTACATCATGAGAAACACTGGACTGGATGAAGCACAAATTGGAATCAAGATTGCCAGGAGAAATTTCAATAACCTCAATATGACACCACCCTTATGGCAGAAAGTGAAGAAGAACTAAAGAGCCTCTTGATGAAAGTGAAAGTGGAGAGTGAAAAAGTTGGCTTACAACTTAGTATTCAGAAAACTAAGATCATGGTATCCAGTCCCATCACTTCATGGCAAATAGATGGGAAAACAGTGGAAACAGTGGCTGACTTTATTTTTCTGGGCTCCAAAATCACTGCAGATGGTGATTGCAGCCATGAAATTAAAAGATGCTTACTCCTTGGAAGGTAAGTTATGACCAACCTAGACAGAATATTAAAAAGCAGAGACATTACTTTGCCAACAAAGGTCTGTCTAGTCAAGGCTATGGTTTTTCCAGTGGTTATGTATGGATGTGAGAGTTGAACTATAAAGAAAGCTGAGTGCCAAAGAATTGATGCTTTGAAACTCTGATGTTGGAGAAGACTCTTGAGAGTCCTTTGGACAGCAAAGAGATCCAACCAGTCCATCCTAAAGGAAACCAATCCTTAATATTCATTGGAAAGATTGCTGCTGAAGCTGAAATCCCCATAGTTTGGCCACCTGATGGGAAGGACTGATGCATCTGAAAAGCCCCTGATGCTGGGCAAGATTGAAGGTGGGAGGAGAACAGGACGACAGGATGAGATGGTTGGATGGCATCACCAACTCAATGGACATGAGTTTGAGTAAACTCTGTGAGTTGGTGATGGAAAGGGAGGCCGGCGTGCTGCAGTCCACGGGGTCCCAAAGAGTCAGACACGACTGAGTGACCGAACTGAACTGAACTGTAAAAGGCCATCCTGGCTGTTGTGCTGTGGATGGGTTGGAGGTGGGTGTTGGCAGCTTCAACCAGGGTAGTAGCAGTTGAGATAGAACAAGTGAAAGGGCTAGACCTGACAGAAGGGGATGGGGTGAGCATGTTCCAGGTAGAGGATACAGCATATACAGAGGGCACAGAGGCAGAAAGAAAGGCATGGTGTTGATAGTGATCTGCAAGTAGTCTTAATGAAAGGAAGGATGAATGCTGGGTGTGTGGCAGATGAGTCTAGAGAGGTAGAGAGTCGTTAGATCTTATGCCAGGAGGGCTGACTATTTAGAAGTCTTTTTAACCCAGCATACATAGTTTTGCAAAAATTTCTTTTGTAAAAGAAATATTCACGGTTGGTTAACTTTAAGGAATACTCATAGTGGCCAGTGTTGGAACTGGTTAGTAGGAATATACCCAGGAACAGAGTATTCTCAGGAGGCTTAGAGCTTCCATCCTGTGAGGACTAGGGCTCTAAGGGGATTGACTACAACTGTCTGCCAGAAGAATCCTGGAGTAGATGCACTGAGAACAAGCAGATGGGTGCATGAGGACTTTTTTGATCCAAGAGAAGATTGGGCAGTGTTTGCTGAAGTGTTCACTATTGTGCCTAATCCACTGCCTCAGTATTCAAGTTAGAAAATCAGAGATACTATTTTCAAAAAAAATGTAAAACAGATCTACTTTTCAGTAGTTTACTAGGTTAACCTTATTCTTTCAAAAGACATATTTAGCTAGTTTAGCATCTCAGGATCCTCTCATAGTAAGGCATTTTCTTGCCCAAGTCTTACGGCTATGCATAGTGCCTGGTAGCTGGTCTAGATTCCCTCTCTTTTCTGTAGTGTGAATCTGTTTTTCACCCTGCTGTTCTCCTCAGAGATGGAGAGTGACTAGCAGTAATGTCGAGCAAATTGAGAAGGCGAAAATAGCACTTTGTGGTCAGGTCTCCACAGCCAAACTAAATTGTAGAATCAAAGCCAGTAATTGAACAAGGCAGACAAAAAGAAGATCCTGTTGTTTCATTTATCCAAATAATCGCCTTATTTCTTCATTTTTCTTGGCCATTTAAGACTCAATCAGTGAAATCAAGGAAAATATTTTGGTTACAAAAAACACTTTGCAAAGGCTCTCTGAAATCCAAGAATTTTCATTCTATTAGCTGTTAAGGAGTGGATATATTTGTATATTTGCATACCAAGGAGTAATGAACTAGAATAACAGAGTTAATTAATACTCGTGGTGCATAAAGATGAATGATTACCCCAAGGGTAGTCTGAAAGGGAAGGAAGTTGCTTATCTTATTCAGCTTTAAGAATTAAGTGCATTGTAGATGCTATTTATAGATATCTGAGAGTTCATTTATTTTTAAAGATATTCTTTTTTTTTTTTTTTTTTTTTTTTAACTGACTCTGTGGTCCATTCTTATATTCTGGAGTCATCAGTGTGAACTGATCTGGGATTTTGAGATAAAGCCTGGACATGTATACATGTGTATCACATACACACACACACACACACACACACACTCTTATATGGAATACATCTGTGGGAATACAGGGCACAGGAAAGGCTTTATCTTTACCATTTTCAGTACCTGTTCTAATGGTAAGAGATGGTATCCATCAGATGAATAGAAGCGAATGCTGACATAATTAAAGTAGCTGAAAAAAAAAAGTAGCTGAAAGTTACTTTTCACTCTCTGTGTAGAATGCAGAAAGGATGTGCAAAAATGCAGGCTGATAATTTTGGTGCTTATTTTCTAGGCTAGAGTAGGGGTGAGAGTTCTGGACTAGAAGCCAGTTGTCATGGGGTCTTCTTTCAGTACTACAGTTGATTATTTTTCAGTCCATTTGACTTCTGAGTGATTATCCATAAGGGAGAAGTGAGAATTGCTACTTGCTTCACTGATAATATGATTTGAGCATAAAAAATTTCATGTCTTGGATGATAAATCAATTGAATCAGACTCTGCAGACTAGAATGATGCCTTAGTAGCATGGGAGATGATTAGCAACTTAGACAAATGAAAGTGTTCTATCATTGTAGTATTTTTGGCATCAAAATCTTTTGTACTCAGTAATATTACTTACCATTTTATGATTTAGGTTTAAGCTAAATTCCCCAGAACTGGTACCTTAATGCAATGATATCACATGCACTGTAGAAGAGCATGCAATTCTAAAGATGTTGTTTTTTTTTTTTTTTTATGTTAGTAGTACGTTAAAACACAGTGCTATATTGAGAAATGTATAGACCATATTTATAAACAAACAGAGCAGCAAAAGCCACTCTGAACACAACTCTGGGTGTTCACTTCTACATCAGAATGACTTCCATCCATCTTCAGTTTGCTTAAAGTCAAGCTCCCAGGAAAACAATTTCATTTCATAAGATAATCTGAGAAAAATCCACAACTCTTAATACTGACATGGGAGTGCTGCTGTACAGCAGAAGATATAAATTCGAATGCCTGGAATCACCATGCTCAGAGTGTCTTTCTCTTTCCTTCCCTAATTAGGCTCTGGAAAAAGAGTGACTTTTTTTTTCTCACCCCCACTGTGAAAGTTATGAGACTCTTTTGCTCAAATCACCCAGAAGGAAAGCTTGGAAGTTCATGTTCCTTAGAGAGTTGTCAGTTCTGCTAAAGAAGATTAAATGCTTATTGTGCAGGTGTCACATCCCACAGCTAATCACAAGAAAGAGAGCAAATGTGGCATAGCTCACATCTAGGCAGCTACCACAGGTCAGTCCAGCCTAGGGGATCTTCAATCTCATGTGGTGTACCAGCCAAGATATTCACTAGAAAATAAGTAACTGACATCAAAACACCATCATATTGCATCTTGGAATATTTCAGTTCGAATCGCTTGGGTGGCTCTGAAACAAAGATTTCTGGGTTAGGGCAGAGGTATTTGATTCATCTTTGATTCCACTATTTGCATCATAGAAGAAGATTGATTAAAGGCTTCTTGCTTACCTGTGAAGTTGATTTTCAGCAAGTAATCCTTGTACAGCTTCTTCCCGTCCAGGATCTTCATGGCATCGCAGAGCTTGGTGGTGTTGGGGCAAAGCGTGCGCTGCATTTTGTGCAGGGCATGGGCCATGGCATACACCGCATTCACCACGAACATAATCTTGGATTCCTGCTCATAGTTGCTACTGTCGATGGCCAGGTGCTTGTCGCAAGGGCGCCGGTGGTTGTGCTTGTTCTGGAGGCTGCACTGGAACTTCTGCTCCCAGAAGTCACGGAACCAGGGGTTGCGGTGGTTGTTGTAGGGGTTGAGGCTCTGGAAGTAGCGATCGAACTGGCGGACGGGCTGCGAGGCCAGCTCCAGGGTGATGGCGCCATAGGCCACGTGCTCGCTGCCCTTGATGATGCTCTCCTGCGCACCCCAGCCGTCGCTGGCCACCCAGGTGAAAGAGGCGTTGGCGCGGCTGGCAGCGGCGATGAGCTCCCGGGAGTCGTCGCTGCGCATGAAGAGGACCACGACGCGCGCGTTGGGCTTCTGCAGCAGCTCGCGGATCACGCTGTCGTAGGATTTGCGGATGTTGGAGCGGCCCACCTTCTCCGCAGTGGCGATGCAGATGTTGCGCTGGCGGGCTTCTTGCTCGAAGGCCTCGATCCCCGTCTCCCCATAGTCGCCCTCCGAGGCCACGGTGGACACGTAGGTCCAGTTGAAGAAACGCAAGATCTCGGCCATGGCTTTGGCCTGGTAGAAATCGGGGGGCACGGTCCTGGCAAAGTAATCGTAGCGCGATTTGTCGCTGAGTTTGGCGCTGGTGGATGCGTAGCTTATCTGTGGGATCTGGAAGAGCCTCAGCAGGTTTGCCACCTGGGGGCGGGAGGGAGACAAGGCAGGTACCATTTTTTTAGAAATCTGGAGGTAACTGACTGCCCAGGAAAGATGAAACATACTTTACCCAGCTCCCTTTACAACTCCAGATCACTAAGCTGTTCTGGACGCTTTGCCAGCTGCTTTCCTGGACACTGTGTTTGGGGAATTAGGAAACAGATTCCAAGCAGGTAATTCAAGTGTTGGGAAAAGACAAAGAGAAATGAGAAGGGCATGTTTCTTTCTCTCCTAGACTTTATACTACATCCTGGACCAGACTCAGTTCTGTTCAGGTGTGAATGGGGGCTGCTTTAAGTTTCTGGAGCCCTCTTATAACTGACTCAACAATGAACTACAGTGAATTAGCCAAATTCGGTTTTTAGACAAACTTGGCTGTGGTTGTATAGAAAGAGCCTGGGTGTTGTCTAATTCTCACTTCCCCCTCTTTTGCTAAAAAAGGCAGTCTCTGAAAGAATTTAATTTGGGAACTGTATGCCACATGGACAGTCCAAATTAGACACTTATTATCTAGGTTAAGCCAAAAAAAAAATGTCCATTCTTTTTGGTCCACCCCAAGTTTAGGCATATGCCTTTCTAACCTTAAGGAGCTTGACCAACATTTTCTTCGCCCTTTTAACATTTTGTTTCTGCTTGGATTATACATAGCCCAAGCATACAAATGCTATTTTGTGATATTTTTGATTAAAAAGCAAATTAGGGAGTGTTGAAGACCTTGTCGATAAAGAACGATTTACTTTAAAATGCTTAAAGTTTATTCTGAATAAAGAATGTAAATTTCTTATAATTTACCTTGGAATAATATTTCACTTCTTATTTATTACAGAATAAAAAAGGAAAGTGACAGTAGCATATCAAGGAACATTTTATGCATAGAGTATTTGTGAAGTTTATACATTTTAAAATATATATGCAGATTGTATGTAAATTTAATAAGTTTTTGTTTTTCCTGGCTACCTCACATATTCTGAACATTTCTATGTTTACAGTGATTTTAGTTACATAATATACTAAGTAGACTTTAATTGGAAATAATGTTGACTATTCCAACATACTCTATGAGAACTTAGAATTTTCCCTTCTGAAAGTTGCGGTTTCAGGTTTGTGTTTGACGTGTAGGAAGCACAGCTTGAAGTAGGCAGCTGTTAGCAAAGAGCACAAGTAACATCAAACAACTGATAGCTGAGTCCTGATTAATCATCATTTTATCTGGCAGTGGAAACCAACAGCCATATTCATACACAGCCACACAGCATGTTCTCAGAGATCTGGCCTGCTATGAAAACCAATACTTGATATAGCCCAGAGCTATCAAAAATGTTTTCTGTATCTTTGCAAATCATGGTACCTCTCATGTAACTATGAATAGAACAGTAAGAAAATCTGGCACTTAGCGTGCAATATAATGCAGATTTAGGATCCAGATCTTTTTTGCATCTTGACTTTTAATATATGTGTATATACTAGGATGTGAGTGAATTTTGGGGAATAGAGGTGAGTGAATGGGTAAGTGGGTGGATGAAGGCTAGCATGCCATTTATTTTTTCTCAGGGCTAGAGACCATGAACAAAATGGACTCTCCTGATTCATTTGAACATAGGAGTGCTGGTTGTTTACTCAGCCTGATTGTGATGGCACTGAGCCAGTACCGTCATCACTTCTGTGCTGAGTACCTGGCTTCTTTCTAATGTAAGTAACACTGTGGCAGACTGTGATGAGACCCCTGCCTGTGCACGGACTTGGCTTGATTATGGAGACTTTGGATGACATTGGAGAGACCATCTCTTCTGGATGCTACAGTTTTCTAATCTTCAAGTTCTATTCATCAGGATCTGAACCCTTCAGGGAGGCAGAGAATGAAAGGACCTGAAAAATGCCCATAGATATCATTTCTGGCAGCTAGGAACCACAGCGAAAGAATCCTAAACCGTTGAAACTTCCTTCTCCCGGAGGGATACGAGTAAAGAAAAAGTTCTTGTCTTTTGATGAATAGGATCCTGTGGCTCCATGTCTACCTCTCCAGGATATCTGAGAACAATTTACAAACAAGGCAGACGTACAAGAGAGTGAACTGGGCATAGAATGACAGTGATGTGGAGAAGATTCTCTGGGTAGGAAGGGGCACGATTGTAGCAGGTTTGGGTAGGTAGTGGGTTAGAATACAACTGCAGAGATTGCTATCATTTTATGAGTAGTTATCTGATATATAAATGATTATGTACAAAATAAATAATAAGGATCTACTGTATAGCACAAGGAACTCGTATTCAATATCTTATAATAATCTATAATGGAAAAGAATCTGAAGAAATATATATGGATATATAAATATGTATCTCTATATATCTGAATCACTTTGTTGTACAAGTAAAGCTAACACAACTTTGTAAATCAATTCTACTTAATGGTACAATAGCTTGTGTATGAATGTTTTAATGAGGAGACTATGGCCTGCTTTAGAAAAAGGAGGCACATTTAGTGAGCTAAACATGAGAATGGAACTCTAATAAAGTGTAATCTCAATTGTATTACCTCAAATAGCATGGAGCAATCATATAGTCAGAGCATGATGTTCAGAGTTACATTTACATTTTTGAAACACATGTGATGCAAATGAATGATAGAACAAAGCATTGAAGTCCTTTTGTCATGGTGAACCATTCATTTTAATACTAGTTTCCTTAGATTACATGAGTAAAAATGCTTAATATAAAAATTAAACACCACAGAAATAAGCAGATTATAAATCTCATTTTCTTTCCCTCTCTCACCCTCTACAGCCTGACTTCTAGAGAAAAATAAAGTTCTTAGTTTGATTTGTGCATTTTCAAAATTATTTATTCTGTTGTAAAGCCAGTGACTGATGTACTGGGTATTTATATGTGTGTTTTCTCCTTTGATATTCACAACTGCCTTTTATGATGAATATTTGTTTTTGTTTTCTCTATTGTAGCAGTGCAGAAACTGAGATGAAGAAACTTGTTTGTGATCATAGGATTAGAAAGTAGAGGCAAAAATCACAATTTAGAAGCAGGTCTTTTGACCTGAAGGACCATAGCTGCCCTCTCATAACCTGGAGTCTGCTGTCTGCTGTGTGACTGTGAATCTGAGGTCTGAAGCACAGAAGGGCACCCAGGTAGGAAGAACAGGAGGGAGGAACAGAAGCAATATTGTGGTTTAATTGCAACTAGGAGCTTTCTTTTTAACATAAAACCAGCCATCTGAAACATTCTTGATTTGCTTTACTGGCCATGTGGTTTCCTCTATGGAAACATGAAGGTGTAAGAGGACATCTACATTGGACATCATTTTAAACATACAAGAATCATTTTAGGATAGAGAAATAATGTGGACTTTTGGAAGAAAGTTACCCAGTTATAGTGTTAGTAGGAGTGGAGGAAGGGCAAAAAGATCTAGTTATATCCTTTAGGGAAAACCACTTTCAAAGTAGAGAGATACTTTTCATGGTTAGAAACTCTAATAAAAAGGTATATAGCTTAAGAGCAGTAGGAAAACTTAAAAAATAATTCAAATAATATGGAATAGTCTCAATAAGACAGACAAGTCAAGATCTCCAAAGAAGCCACTGGATGGCTAGGCTGCATTGGGCCATGTGAGTATTGAAAGAACTAGAGAGAGGGATGAGACCTGTAGGTGTGTTAGGTCCTTGGGCAGGCCTTGGACAGTATACAAGACTGGCATGAACCTGTGAGAACTAGGAAGAAAAAAGCACAGAATGTGAAAATGGAGTGCTGTTGATTGTTGCTATGATTGTTTTTCAATTATATTTTAGGAGAAGTGGTGGTAAGAAGGCAATGGCACCCCATTCCAGTACTCTTGCCTGGAAAATCCCATGGATGGAGGAGCCTGGTAGGCTGCAATCCATGGGGTCGCTAAGAGTTCGGCACTACTGAGCAATTTCACTTTCACTTTTCACTTTCATGCATTGGAGAAGGAAATGGCAACCCACTCCAGTGTCCTTGCCTGGAGAATCCCAGGGACGGGGGAGCCTGGTGGGCTGCCGTCTATGGGGTTCCACAGAGTCGGACACGACTGAAGCGACTCAGCAGCAGTGGTAAGAAGAGAGTGAATCACTGGTTGGGAGAGTTGGTTCTAAATGAGTGAAAGCAAGACACTGCCCAGTCCTTTCTGCCTCCTTATGTGCCTTCGTGAGAATGTTTCCTAATCTGGAGATTGTGACACAAATAGATGAAAAAGTTCTCGCACATCCAAGCCAGGGAGAAGACCACAAGAAGGGTCCATAATCAATTAAGTTTACCTCCAGTTCTGAATTCTGGAAGAAATCACAGATTAAATCAGGTAATTACTATTAATAATTTCTGAGAAATTAATAATGGGAGGACTGTCAGAGGATAAAAAGGGAGGAGTAAGAGAAAAATCAGGAATAAATATAAATCAAGAATCATGATATATTTTGGTAATTTTTTTCTCAGAGTTCCCTATATAGAGCATGCAGGCATCTAGAAATGAACAAAAAAGTTGCTAGAAATCAGCATGGATTCACTGAGATGAATTTCAGTAGAATCTTCCAACATTAGTTGGACCATTTAGGGAGGAGTGGTAGCCATGAACTCTGACTTCAACAAGGTATTGGTGACATCACCTGGATTCTCATGAAAAGGGGAAAGTGATAGGAATTGGATAAAAATTTAAATATACTAAAATAGAATAGCTTGGAAGAAATTCTATATGAGGTGGTCAAGTAATTAAATTTTTATCAGTGACTTTGGAAAAAAACATAAATAAGCTATGAGATCATTACACTTTTGAACTAGAAGGAGCTGTGAAACTAATCTAAGCTTTTTGCTTTATAGGTGAGGCAACTGAAGCTTACAGAGTGAAGTGACTTTCTAAAATTTATATAACCAATAAGCAAAAAAGCTGAGTGGAGCCCAGTGTTTTTATTTTTCCAAAGGACTAGCCTTCTTTTCTGGCGATTAGGTGATATTACATAGGAAGAGATGTATGTTTCTGGATTTAAGTTAAATATAAGTGAAGAAAAAATAAGAAAACTAGGGGAAAATGAGGGTTATAGATGCCAAGTTGAATGTTGCAAAAATCTACCAGGAATCCAAGGGTGGCTAAAGTCAAAGAGGAATTATTAAGTGGTTTGCTTTCTTTAGATTCAATTTTAGATTGACTGTTATAGCTGTATTATCTTCTTTAATCCTCATAACAATCTTATGAGGATGATACTACCATTTTCCCATTTTATATATTGAGGAGCTGAGGCACAGAGCACCTGGGGATCTTGTGTCCCAGGTGTCTGACACTGTGCTTACTTTCCCAGTTCAGTTTGGTTCAGTAGCTCAGTTGTGTCTGACTCTTTGTGACCCCATGGACTGCAGCACACCAGGCTTCCCTGTCCATCACCAACTCCCGGAGCTTGCTCAAACTTACATCCACTGAGTTGGTTATGCCATCCAACCATTCCATCTTCTGTTGTCCCCTTTTCCTCTTATTCAATTCATTCTGCAATTCAAGCTCTTAACCTCTGCCATATGGAATTCCTCTCATTACAGTATAACAATGATACATTTCAAGTTATAATATGTCTGTCCTTTTTCACTTCTTAAGGCACTGTCTCCTTGGCTGGAGGACCATAAGTAGTCATTCCCTATTATTAAAAATATACCTTTTCATTTGTCAGTTCTGTACTTTGAGATAACTCTGTAGATGTTTATTTACTGCCTGACCATCTACAGAGGTAAAAACTGTGGTCTAAGAAACCAAGGGTCATTTCAGCTGGGAGTTTGAAGCTTCAAGTTATACATATCATTATCAAGTTTGGCTTTGTGATTTATGTAGGAAACACCATGACCTTATGGCAGAACCCTTTGTTTCCTAAGGCCTGAAAGACTGCATCCAGGTTTCCTAGAAGCCCTTTCTGCACATAGTGTACCATAGTTTTATGTTCAGTGTTTAAACACCTGAGGAGTATCCACTTTCTGGGTGGTTTGAATTTATCCTGGACTAGGCAGTGCAATGTTTTCAATGCAACCTCTCAAGTCACAAATGTATGGACTTTTTTTTTTGATTTGAGAAATGCTAAAGATGCTGAGCTTGACCAGCTACTGTTATGTTTTCCAGCAGATGTGACGGTTTGAATTAGTAGTTCTGCCTTTGTTTCATTTTTGCAGTGTTAGTCTCTCAGTCACATCCAACTCTTTTCTACCCCATGGACTGTAGTCTCTCAGTCACATCCAACTCCAACTCTTTTCTACCCCATGGACTGTTGTCTCTCAGTCACATCCAACTCTTTTCTACCCCATGGACTGTAGCCCTCCAGGCTCCTCTGTCCCTGGGATTCTCCAGGCAAGAATACTTAAGTGGGTTTTCATGCCCTTTCTAACCCAGGGATTGATCTATGTCTCCTGTGTCTCCTATATTGCAGGCAGATTCTTTACTTGCTGAGCCATCAGGGAAGCCCCAGGATGGCCGTCACCGTCAATACTTGTCCAACAACCAATGGCATATAATGTTGAATGTCTGCTACTGTTTCCCTATTGTTTCTGTCTCCCAATGAACTATCTAGTTTTTCCCATGTACTGTGTCCTCAATCTGTGTGCCTTTGCCTATGTTGCTCCGTGTGCTTAGAATGACTTTTACCGCTTGTCCGCTCAGTGAATCCGTTCAAGGGCCCCTTCTCTGAGAAGGCACTTCAGGCTGAGTTGTGCACCCATCTTCTGAGACTGTCACCCCTTTATATATTTCCCTCACGGCACTAATCAAAATCTATGGTGACTTCTAGAGCACTCACTAATTCCTCTACTGGAATGAAAACTCTGAAGGCCAGGGAATATGCATTGTTACTTTCTGTTCCTTTGATGCCTTGTGGAGCAAAAGAGGTGTGCCATGTGCGAGTGTGTGTGTGCTAAGTTGCTTCCGTTGTGTCCGACTCTTTGTGACCCTACGAACTGTAGCCCGCCAGGCTCCTCTCTCCAGGGGATTTTCCAGGCAAGAATCCTGGAGTGCATTGCCATGCCCTCTTCCAGGGGATCTTCGTGACCCAGGGATCAAACCCGCATCTCTTATGTCTCTCCTGTATTGGGAGGCAGGTTCTTTACCACTAGTGCTCCCTGGGAAGCCTGCGCGACATATTATTTGTTAAATAAATGAGCTGATGAATGAGTGGATAGTTTGCTGCACTTCCATGTGACCTTTTCTAATTGCAACAATACATTTCTGTGGGAACCTCCCACCCCCCNCCCGCCAATCTAACTACCCCCGTAAGCAATGTAAAGCTCCTCTCAAACACTATCTATAAACAATATTCTGTGTATTGTAGATTCTCCGCTAATCATTGTCAAGTTTTCACCAAAGTGAGATGATACATAGACAATTGGCTTAGACCTTAAGGTAGCTGAAGCAAAGGTTTTCATACTGTTAAAACCAAAATTTCTCCAAATTATCTCTGTGTAACCAATTAGGAGTAAACAAAAGGAAGTCAGTATAATGCCAACTGGATCTGGTTATTGCACCAATTTCCTTGGGCTACAAAGGTGCCTTTTTATCTTAAGGAAAACAAACTAAGGGCCTTATCATGGAGCCTTAGTCTTCACACCATATAAACCTAAAGTAGGAATCAGATAAACATATACCTAAAGGGAAGTCTTCATCAAATGAACCCATACTAAGGTCTGCTCATAAGGTAAGATTTTTCTGCAGACTAATGCATTGTGTACAGATACGTAAGCAGCCAAACCCTCATTACTCACGTCAGTTGCTCTCTTCTTATTCTTTCTTGGGAATGTTTTTCCAGTAATCAATAGCTGACTATGGAGTCAGGCTCCTGAAGGTAGCCAAACTATCCTCATTGGCTGTTGAGAATTTTGAATTAAGACCAATTTATCTGGGAGTTTTATTTCTCCTGGCATTTTTTTTTTTTGGCAAGTTATGGGAAGTCTTTAGAATTCTAGGTGTCATGGTTCATTTCAGTGATGCTCTGATCATAGGGATAAAAGAGCGTAAGCTTTGGGAAAGAGCTGGGGAAGTCTATTCTTTGAGGTTGTGGAAAAAGGGAATATGAATTAGAAATGTCAGTCACTGTGAACTTCCACATCCTGTAGTCACTCTTCCCATTCAGGACACCCATGACATACCCATTTTATTTTATAATTTCACTGAGATACATATTCTTTTCCCCCAGACTTTTAACTTTTATTTTATATTGGGATATGGCTGATTACTATTGTTGTGATAGTTTTGGGTAAACAGTGAAGGGACTCAGCCACACACAATACATGTATCCATTCTCCCCCAAATCCCGCTTCCATCCAGCTTGGCACATAACATTGAGCAGAGTTCCATATGCTATACATAGGGCCTTGTTGGTTATCCATTTTAAATATAGCAGTGTGTACATGTCCATCCCAGACTTTCTAGCTATCCCTACCTGCCTGGCAACCACAATTTCATTTTTTTAAGTCTGTCTCTTTCTGTTTTATAAGTAAGTCCACTTGTATCTTTTCTTTTTAAAGTCTGCATATAAGGGATAGGACATACCCATTTTAAACATGAGCTTCATGCCTTCTGTGGTGACACAATGCCAGATATTTTATTCAACAGAAGGCAAAAAGGCAGATGTAGGTGTAGAGTCTAGTAGAAGTAAGTGTTCTATTAAAGTGATTGTCCATATGAGGATTCTTCTCAGAAATTTCGTGGTTATTATCTTCTGAGGCTGTGCTGATGGGGACAACAATAGCTGGTTTTTACGGGGACCTGTGCTTAGCTATAAGAATTCCAGATGGTAAAGAGGCATCAAATTATTCCTTCCCAAGAAAAGTGCTATCTACAAAGCTGAACTGCATGCTTTTGAAAACTAAGCCATTGGTGCTAACCTGGGAATGACGAGACTTGATAATAACCTCCAAGGGTTTGCCTTTGCATTTGGTGTTGTTTCCATACCACTTTGGGGCTGTTTCCTAAGAATAAGCTACACCTTTAATTGTTTTATCACACATGCAGTGCTGAATGCTTTGTTTCATTCTTTTAATTAAATAATTATATACAAGCCCACAAGACTACTGTACTTTAAGCCATCTGCTACCTTATAACCCATGTTATTACATAAAGCCATTTCCCAAAGTTGTTATGGGATGAGACCACCATGACCCTCCTATTGAGAGTGATCAAGCTGTACTATTAGCTGTACAGAAATCTCAGATTGGCTTGGATTTTAAAATGAAACTGGAGGTGGTGTGTAGTTGAGAAACTGTCTGAGGGATTCAAGCTGTTCCCATCACATGAGTTATCTGCTCATAAAGGATGCCAATCATATTGTTATTGCAGAAAGGATTAGTTATTTTTTTGTTGTTGTTGTTGTTTGTTTGTTTGTTTTGGACCATACTACCTGCAGCACATCTGGGAATGTTTTGCATGAAATGAGTTGACTGGAGCCCATGTTTGAGGGTCAGAGATTAATCTGGATTTAGGAAGTCATATAACAGAGCATAGCAAATGCCAATTTTCTCAGTTTAATCTGCAAAAGTCACTGATTCTTACATGCCGTGAACACAAAAAACACTAGTCCAAGATTTGTACTGCCATTCCCATTAATGGTATGACAAAGTCCTGATGAGTTTGTAGGGATGTTCGAGAAAAGGACTTTTTAATAATGGTAGAAACCTTCATAAATGGCTTATAGTAACCCTGATTGCTATCTCTCTCTCTCCTGAAATCTTTGCACTCAACACCTGTGGTTTGTAACCCATATTGTCAGACATTTTCATTTTCTTCCTTTGTGACTAAGTAATTTATGAATAGCAAGGTTAGCCATCTTGGCATTCTCATCCCTTATCACTGAGGCTGAAGTGCTATGTAGACCATGTAGGGTCCCTTGAATCACATTTTCCTGGGAGACTGGCATCATCAGACATGTCAGGTTTCTCATTGTGAAAACCCACGTTTGACAAGGGTCTGTCCTGCTCCCTTTCTAACAAGGCACTGTCTCAGGAATGACGTTTCCAACTAGACTTAGCAGATACTTAGAAGGGGAACAAGATGACATTTTGCCTACTGTATCAGCCTGTGTTTGCTCTTTGCTCCTTTTCCCCTCATGAATTAACTTTTAAGAGAGATCGTGGAATTGAGTGAGCCTGAGTTGCAGTCCGTAACAATAAGATCAGAAAGTCTATGGCATATCTGGTCCAGTGTGTGTTAGTGTTTGCCAGTGACACCTGCAAAAAGACTTCAAGGATGACTCGACAGCAAAAGACCTGTTAAAAACACATCCTTCTGTGCCTTGGATATTGATTTTTTACAGTGCCTCTTGAGGATTTAACAAAGCCACAAGTTGGACAAATCCATATTTTTCTGTGGCCCCTGAAGTCACTTGTATAACATAATATGATAAATTTAGTCCTATTGATTAAAAAAGACACTCCTATCCTTTTTTACTGTTAACTGAAGTCCAAAACTGTTGAGGATGTGTAGCAAGAGCTAAGGACTGTAGCTTAATTTTTAAAAAATGATTTTTATTTATTTCTGAGATCCTTTGCAACAGTTTAGGACAGAGGGTTATATACCATATTATTGGTAGTAAATAAAACTATGCCATTCATGGGTTTCCTGTTAAACGTTCATCACTTCAACAGAACTGTCAGGTATATAAGCAAATAGGGTAACCATTCAGTGCATAGGACTGGCATCAAATAGGCCTGCAGTGGAATACCAGCCCATTCTCTCACTAGCTGCTCGAATTTAGTTTTTTAAGTTATTGGTTTATTTAAGTTATTTTAATTCCTTAGGCTTCAGTCTCCTCTTTTGTAAAAAGGGAATAAGTAGTCTCTGGCTTGTGAAGTTATTTAAGGATGAAGTGATAATACTTGTGAAGCACTTAACTCACCAGCTGGCACTTGGTAAATGTTCAAAAAATGAAAGAGGTGGTGGGAATGGCTGATCCAGCAGTCATTCATTCAGCAAACTTCAATCGACTTCGATGTTACAAGACACTATTCTCAAATTTATATTGTCCTAAGATGAGTAATGTACCCCCACTCTCTTCTAGGAAGGTGTAGTCTTGTGGGAGACAAAGAAGCATACTAAGGATAAAATTTTGAGATACAGGTACATATACAAAAACACAGGTGGAGGAGCAGGTCCAAGTGAGTCATGGTGGGTTCCCATGTGGAGGAAACACTTAGACTTGATCTTGAAGACCAAGTGAACGTTTACCAAGCAGAGGAAGGAAAAGGAAGTTTTCAGGCAGAAAGATGAGCAGAAAGGCAGAGATGGGCAAATTCACATCTGCTTTATGAGTAGCAGATTATTCAGTGTTATCAGGGTACCCAGTGCCCTCGAGGGATTAGTAGGATGAGGAAGAATAAAAGGACTGTGGCTGGACTGCTAAGTATTCCACATGCTATGATAAAGATTTTGATTTTTCTTCTTTAAGAGATAAAAAGACATTACAAAGTTTAAATAAAGAAATGACATGACAAAAGTTATGTTCTAAGCAGGCCACAGTGGATGACATCCAACTTGAAAAGAAAAAGTCAGGGAAGGGTAATCAGATGGACAACATACTCATTCTGACTCAGGCTGAGAGGTTTTGAAGGCCAGGGACCTTGTAATCCTAGTAGCAGTTGATAAGTTAATAGTAGAAAGGTCAAGATTGGAGGTGAGAAAATAAAACCTGAGTTCATTAAAGCCATTTATTTGGTTGGTAGTAATCACTTAAGTACTCATGTCTTAATTTGTTCTCCTGTTTGTGTCATTACGGGTCGCCTTGAAATCTTCTTGAAAAGAAGCAGGTCATAAGTAATGTTCATCACTGGAGACTATAAAAAGGCTAAAGAACTTTTAAATTCCTGGAAGCATCTCAGAAAAAGGGCATAAGCAGTTTCTTCCAGGTAGAAATAAAAACAGAGCTTCAGTTAAGTGAACTCTGATAGCAGTTGAAGTTTGCTGGATGACACCAGCCTACCTTTATTGTCACATTTCTTAAATCTTGTATAAATGATATTCCTTAAAACTACTGTGTCAATATAGGTAATACATGCTTAATGCACATATGTCCTTTTCACTTTGATGGAAAGTTACTTTTTGGAGAAAAATCCTGAACAAATTATAGGTTGTGTGTTCCATCACATCTGTTTTCCACACTGGGAGAGCTTAATTGCCTGGTTTGTATTCTCTGAGGCCTCACTGTGAACCTAATGGCCGCTACCCAAAGTGGAGACACAGTGCCTGGTGCGGACCTGCTAATCCCTGGGATGCACGCCCTGCCAATTTGACCTAATAAGCGACGGCAAATGTCTCAATATGCTTTGCCATTCTGACCACTTGGCAAGGAAACCTGGTCTATATTTGGAATATAATTTTTGAAGATGTTGTCCCTATTGTATTTTCTTGTGTTTTACAGTTCCCTCTATGGGAATGTAAAACCAAGGAGCTGGCAGGAATCAAGACTTTGTCACTAGTAACAGAGGGATTTCCATAATATACCAGGTGGTGATGTCAAAAATAGCGACACCACAATTTTAGTGTTCCAAGTCCCACTGCTGTACGGCCTGGAGTAGCAGTGTTTGCTTAGAGTTTAACTGCAGGTGTTTTTGGAACATTATTCTTGAAATTTCAGAGTCCACTATTGCGAAAATACTCTAAGGTTTCAACTGCGTCTTTCAGAGAACTGTAAAAGTGCTTCTATTCTGCATTAAATCAATAGACTTTCATTATTATAAACTGTTATGTATTGGCTCTCTCCATATTGAAATCCTGGGCCTTGTATATATTGAGCTATTAAAAAGGCACATATTTAATAGTGATTTGGAAAGAGAACTTTGTGTTGTTGAAGCAAAATCACAACTTCATTTTAACTGAAAGTTTCAGCAGTCCTACACTGAGGAGCTGACCTACCAATCTATAATTGTACTATATTATGAAACACTTACTGACCTCTCGGGAATGCCCGTACCCCTTGATTGTCATCTCATGACCTCCATCCTAGATGTGTGAATGGCACAGAAGCTGGTTCTCAGTCATGGGCCTGAGGCCAGTGGTCCTGATGGTAACCTCTTATTTATCATGAGTAGTTTCCAAATAGACACATGACAGAAGGAGAATTAACTAAGGAATAAATTAACTCCAAAGCAAAGGAAAAGAAACAGTGCATCTTAGATAATTACCTCGGGCGAGAAATTTCTACAGTGAAACAATGTTAACAAAAGCATTTTTGAATTGCTCTTGCTGTTGCCTCTCTCCCTGTGATAAAGTCCTTAAATAACACAGCCCTGTTTTCATGGGGGCAGGGGGTAGTGTGGGGTGGGATTTGTGAGACTGCTTTAGCATGAAAAGCCTGGGAAGAAAATAAATAAAAAGATTCGATCTGAGATAATTCTTGAGTTGAGCTTTTCTGACGCTTAGGCTGTGAGAGGGGGTGCTCAGGATAGCAGTGTGGGAGGCAAGCTCTCTAGATTTTAATGTTGATTCCACTACTTGTAAAGTGGTAGAAACTTAAACTTGGTACTTGACCCTCATGAACCTCAATTCTTGGAACGATTCCTCTTGCACTGGAGATGTTGAAAGTTTTTTTTGTTTGTTTGTTTTGTTTTGTTTTTTAAGCCAACAGAAAATATATACTAAAATCTAAAATGTTTAATTCTCATTATGTGTGAAACTCTATTTTTGAAACCTGATTTTCATGTATTTTCTCATTTAATTCATGCAATAACCCAGGAAAAGAGGTACTATTAATATCTTAGTCTTAGAAATGAGTGAGGAAAGAGGCAAGGATTAAATAAATCCTAGTTAATCTGCACCCAGAGTTTTAATCACTGAGCTGAAATTTTTAGGAAGGCATGCTAAAAATGTATAGCTGTATCTGTGCTGTGATTGTTGTGTTTGCAATTTTAAGCTCATTAAATGCAACTATCATTTTTACTTTTCTAGTGATAGAGACACTAAAGGTGGATTGGTGAATGGATTTCTAATGCTGTCACTCTATTTGTCCTAAGGATAGGATGATGTTTCCTTCTCTTTCGTGTTGGCTCCTAGCACAGAATCTGGCATAGTCAACACTGAAGACAGATTGATTAAGTATGGGGCACTAACCTAATCTGGAATGGCCCTGGGTGCTCACCTATGTAGAGTGTTGGATAGTAGTCTTTGGGAATAGCCAGTCTAAGGACAAATGGAGTGGAACCCTTAGAGCTACTCTCAAATCAAGGCATCTTTTGTGGCACACAGTAAAGGTGGGGAGGCTGTGGGAGGGGTTTGTCCCACAAGCTCACTTTTCTACATCATCTGTCTTTTGTATCATATGCAGTTTTGTATTGTAGAAAAATGCTTATTTTTCATTTATGATCATCCAGACTGACCTAGAATAAGTAGGTCATGGTTGTGATCTGCAACCCAAGATTCATTCAGGGATTTCCAGCCTTCTGGACAGGCAGCAGGTTATCAGTCTGTTAATTCTTTCAATTCATTCAAAAAGCATTTACTCTCAACTTGGTGGAGGTATTGTTTTAGGTACCCTCAATACAAAGATAAAAGATGTGGTTCCCAAACTCAAGTAGCTTATTGTTAGGTAGGAAAATAGATATGCAAAGGAATAATTATAGTTAATAAGCTAGTAATGCAGGTGTGTGCTTAAGTAGTGGGAGCTTGGGAAACATTTCTCAAAAGAGATAGGCTATGTGGCTTCCCTGGCAGTACAGTGGTTAAGACACTGCATTTTCACTGTAGGAGGCATGGGTTCTATTCCTGGTCAGGGAACTAAGATTCCATATGCCGTGTGGCATGGCCAAAAAGTTAAAAACAAATAAAAGGGATTCTTTTTTTAAAAAAAGGACAGTGTCTGAGCTGAAAACTGAAAGAGAGAAGGATTTGGTTTGGCCAAATGGCTAAGGGACAGTGCATTCCAGATAGAAGAAACACTATGTTCTCCCTTTTAGGCAAGAATGAGCAGATAGTATACATCATTAGACTATGAGAAAGCAGCTTTCCAGGGACACTTCAAAGGCAAGCTTTCTGTTCACACGGATCCACTTTCTGTTCACACAGATTTGATATTTGCTTATAGATGCCTCAAAGGCTCATAAAATGTCTACTATTTATAAATGTTTTTATTGAAGTACAGTTGATTTACAGTGTTTCAGGTATACAGCAAAATGATACTCTTTTTCAGAGTCTTTTCACATGTGGGTTGTTACAAGATATTAATATAGTTCCCTATGCCATATAGTAAATCCTCATTGTTTATCTATTTTATATATAGTAGTGTGTCTCTGTTAATCCCAAACTCCTAATGTATCCTCACTCTCCTTTCCCCTTTGGTAACTCTAAACTTGTTTTCTATTTCTATGAGCCTGTTTCTGTTTTGTAATAAGATTTATGCATTTTATTTTGCATGCTCTCTGCTTCCCCTTACCTAGTCTACACAGTAGTGTTCTTGCTGAACCTAAAATACATATGCTTAACAGTGTCAGACTTTATTTTGGGGGGCTCCAAAATCACTGCAGATGGTGACTGCAGCCATGAAATTAAAAGACGCTTACTCCTTGGAAGGAAAGTTATGACCAACCTAGATAGCATATTCAAAAGCAGAGACATTACTTTGCCAACAAAGGTCCATCTAGTCAAGGCTATGGTTTTTCCAGTGGTCATGTATGGATGTGAGAGTTGGACTGTGAAGAAGGCTGAGCGCCGAAGAATTGATGCTTTTGAACTGTGGTGTTGGAGAAGTCTCTTGAGAGTCCCTTGGGCTGCAAGGAGATCCAACCAGTCCATTCTGAAGGAGATCAGCCCTGGGTGTTCTTTGGAAGGAATGATGCTAAAGCTGAAACTCCAGTACTTTGGTCACCTCATGGGAAGTGTTGACTCATTGGCAAAGACTCTGATGCTGGGAGGGATTGGGGGCAGGAGGAGAAGGGGATGACAGAGGATGAGATGGCTGGATGGCATCACAGACTCGATGGACGTGAGTCTGAGTGAACTCCGGNTGGTGATGGACAGGGAGGCCTGGCGTGCTGCGATTCAGGTCACAAAGAGTCAGACACGACTGAGCAACTGAACTGAACTGAACTGAACTGAATAAATGCTTATTTTCTAATGAAAGTGAAATTATATGTGTCCTAGTTGTAACTAGTACATAACTGAGAAGCTTGATTTACCAAACTCACACAAATAGTACCATAATCAAGTGAAGTAACAATTGATTAGACTTCTTCAAATTAATCCCAATGGAAAAGAGTCTATAATTTATTTTGTTTCATGTTTTAGATACTTTCATTGTAATCACTCATCTTAATAGAGTATTTTGCTTTAGCACCATATAATTATAAAATTAAGAAATGCCCTTCAGTGCAACACAATTCGGATACTAATATGTTGCTTTGTCTCCTCAGTTATATATGGGTCAGTTTTTGTTTGAAAAACTCCGGTGACTAAGGACTTACAGCCTCCTCGTTCAGGACTATCCTTTCGTTTCTAATAACTCTTCCTTATGCTGGCTCTAGATACACCCTGCTCTAAGTCAGCAGTGGTCCGTGGGAAAGGGGGAGAACTTGGCCGTTTGACAGTGTGTGGAAACATTGGGGGCACCACGCCTTAAGGTCCTGTTGGTACGCAGTCTAGTGAGGGGGGGCCAGTGACGTTGCTAAGCAACCTGCAGCGCACAGGGCAGCTCCGCACAGCAGAAGCGTCCAGCCCCGTAGTGACAGTGTTGAGAAACTCTGCTCTAATTTAAATTTATTTATTTATCCACAGAAAAAAAGCATTATTTTTCCATTCTGGAGTCTATCTGATACTTGGACACAGCTAACCCTATGAGCCCTTTTGTAATACCTAGTCCTTCAACTGTTTTTCTGATTTTCCTATGATAACAGGGATTCATGTGTGATTCTTCGCCACAGCATTTGAATTAAAGGAGGAATGAATCATTGAGGGAAGATGATACTTAATATAGATTGACTGGAGTGCTGGTCCACTTTCTCACTGTGGAATTGGGTGGAGGAGGAAGAATAGACTGCTTAGTGTCTTTATAGGCTCTTCTTCATACCCTATCTAGATACGATCTGGGAAACTTATTGCAAGGGATTTAGTTTGAGCTACTCTTCTCAGGGACTTGATGTGAGCAATGCATGACATGTCCAAATCCATGTCATGGTAAACGATATAATGACTACCTCCCAGGGTCAGGGAGTTCTTGGGATGTGACTAGTGCTAAAAATTCTGAAAAAAGATTTTACTGTGTCAGGCATGGAAAAGAGGCATTAGGATCCTTTCAAGGCTCCCTTCTGCCCTTTGTATGAGCTATTTAACCCAAATATCCATTCATTACTGAGGCTACTTTAACATTCAGGGATGTAATAATAACTGGGTCAACTTATGCCTGTTCTGTTGCAGCTGACCTTGCTCTGGGTAAGGCAAGAAAGACCAAGGAAATAGACATCTCCTGAAAGGAGTGAGGAATATTTTGGAACAATTCATGAGACTTTTTTTTTTTTTTTTGACTGAACAACTTAGGAGCTCTAACTATGGTCTGTTTGAAAAAGCACAAGTGTAAACACTGCTTCGGAATAGTACCATGTAGACAATTGCCTTGCTAAAGGCAACCAACCTGCTTTTCTACTTGAATAAATAGTGTTTTCCCCCAAGTGGGTAGGTTGCAGGCTTATAGAGGAGAGTGGAATACAATCTTTAAAATACTTTGAAAAGAAGCTTGTTCACCAGATAGGGTGGTGAATAGACCCCATGAATATTTGCTAATAAAGTAGGATTTTGATTCTAGCTTTCATTGATTACCAAATTAAAAGTTCAATTCTGTAGCTTTAGACAATGGACCACCAAGGAGTGGTTTGTCTACTTATTAAGAGTGTCAAGAAAATATTCTGTTTTTTGTCAATGGCAATACAGATTAACTCAGGAAATCATTAAGAATTTCTCCTTTCATGTGGTTTTTGCTGTCCGCAGGCTGCCTGTTGTATGAACTAATACAGTGGAGGGTGTCTCCTCTGCTGATTTCTAGAGGAATTCTTCTTCGGTAGGAAGATAATGAGAGGAGAGGAAACTGGAGAGAAAAGTACCTTCTGAAGCCATCCCAAGAGTAAAGCTATTCCAGCCAAATGGGGAGATGATAATGTCTAAACTGACCCAACCACAAAAGAGAAATGCACAAATTTTATCATTCTTGGTAAGTCTGGCTCTCAGGAAAGATTTTGTGACTAAAAACTCTGCTGTGGTTTGGTACTGGATGCAACCATTAAATGAGTGGAATCTTTGTAATTGTGTGGTGGACTTATCTTAGTGTATGTATGTGTATATATATATATATATAATTTTTTTTTTCCTATAGTTTAACCCTCTTTTCTCCCCCTAGCTCAGTTCAAGCTCAGACATTTTCCAGTAATTATTCAAGAAGTTAAAAGCAGTTGAAAATAGATGACAGAGGTGACTACCGGGCATGCATCTTTGTGGCTACCAGCTGCATGCTGTCACCACAGTTACCAGACACCAGGGCAGAGGATCAGAATCCATCCTGAGCAAAAGTGAGGGTGAGGGGCACCCAGAAAATGCCTCTCTTCTAAAACACTTCTCTCATTAATGTAGGGGCAAGAGTGTCTCAAAGTCCCCATCAGGAATTTATTGCTTTGGATTGCTATTGACTATTTCTTTAAAAGAATTCTTATTTAAAGACAGATAGGCTTAACAAGGGTAACACACATGAATTCTTAGCTATGTAAGAGCCCCTAAGACTGCTTTTCATTCATGATGCTTAGCTGAAAGCAAGGCTCTATGGCGAAGGATTCCTTGGAAGGCGGCCTGGAGATCAGAGAGCACACAGATGGCCCCACCTCCCCACTTCCTTTGGCTGAGGGGACCAGTGGGGGCCTAATCAGACCCTGAGCACCTGGGGACTGGGAAGAGGGCAGTGAAGCCCTCTCTCTCCTTTCATTTCCGCTCACTCTCTTAGTGCTGTCAAGGTCTTTGTCCTCTTGCTCACAGACTCCTACCATGTCTTTCTGATCGACTTCCTCAGATCCAGTGTTTCATTCAGACTGTGGCCCAATTAGCTTTTCTCTGGTGCAGCTTTCATTCTCTCAGTCACCCTCAAAACTTTCCCAAAGGTCATGTCTTACCATGTATGCCCCTTGAATGTATTCAGAAGTGTAGTCACTATTATTTCATAATAGTACTGTATCCATAGCCAGAATTTAGGTTCCTTGAGGTCAAGGCTGAGTTCGTGACTTGAGTGGTCTCTCTAACCCCTGTGATGTTGCAGGATGCACCCAGGGAGCTTCGTACAGATTCCCTGCCTGACGAGGCACATGAGAGACCAGCAACAATTTCTTGGGACTTCTTGGAGCTGGTGTTAGAGGTGGCTCTTCCACCGATTTTTCCAATGATTTTAGGTTCATAATAGTTACTGCTTATTGAATCTGTTNATTTTTCCAATGATTTTAGGTTCATAACAGTTACTGTTTATTGAATCTGTTAGTTTTTTTTTTTTTTTTGGTAAGGCATTTCCCATGGCTTCTCTAAATGTATCTTCTCAATAACTTTTTTAAGTGGATAGTATTTTCCTTATTTTATAAATAAGCTTGTCAACTGGGGCTTCCCTGAAGGCTCTGATGATAAAAAAAATCTGCCTGCATTGCAGGAGACCTAGGTTTGATTCTGGGTCGGGAATATCCCCTGGAGGAGGAAATGGCAATCCCATGGACAGAGGAGCCTGGTGAGTTACAGTCCACAGCAGAAAAGAGTCTGACGTGACTGAGCGATTAACACTCACTCACGTTTTGTAAATTGTGGAGCTGGAGTTCAAGTTCCATTTGGTGCTGCCTAAATCTATGTCCTTTCCAATATAACATGACAGTTTTAGTTTCCTTATGTATAATGTGGAGACAAAAACCATATCAGTATTTGTGATTTTATAGTGATATAGACCAGATAAGTGAACTAATAAGCCAGGTCCTTTGATGATTAAGTGGTTTTTCCCCTTGTGAACAACTGCAGGGTTTTAATAACATACATTTTTAAAAGATAATCTGACCTCTTTTGAGGAGTTTATAGGTAATAAAAAACTAAAAGTAGATTAAAATTTTATTTGCCTAGCACAGTTTGTTAATTACTTTGGGTAAATATATAGTTACACATCTGCTGTGGAGTT
>SJYQ01005197.1:103835-212472 GCA_006410935.1 Redunca redunca | reverse complement strand
TATTGAGTACAATATAAATATTTATAAAATGTTTGGCACTTATCTGATGAAATTATTATTGAAGTATGACAAATATATACTTTAGTTTTCTCTTCTCAAATAGCAAATTCCATCTTTTGTTATCCAAGTGTAGAAATAGTAGCAAAATTAACATAATATGCTTTGAGATGTGCAGTATTTTCTATCCATCTAATGAAGTCAAAGGATATTTATGAAAAATCAATTATCCTAATTACTCATGAGTGTGTGCTTATAGAAGGAAAAAAATTTGCACTAGCTGCTTAGAGCAGCACAGAACTCTATGTAGAATTTTAAAAGCCTTCAGTCTGTGATATGGAAGTAAGATTATTCCAAAGTGAGTAGAGCCAATTTAAGTGGCTGGTGACATGTACAGACAACATGGGTGTAATATGACTTCTTTTAGTGTATGGAGCTTTGATGACAGTCATTTGGTAGGAAGCAAAGTATATGATTCATATCTTATGGACTTGTATTACTGCCACATTTACCAGGAAAAATATTGAACTTCATATAACATAAAAATCACATACGAGAGTTGAAAGAGCCCAAAAGTACAAAAGATCAGTCTAAGTTCTAGTTCATGTGCTATCTACCAATGGGAATGTTCATGAAACCAATATTTCTAGGGCATGGAAAAATGAGAATTTTGAGCTGGATGATTTCTTAGCTCTTTTCCATCTCTAATTTTGTGACCTGTGAGCACTGTAAGAGTTTGACTAATATGTTCCTTCTTTCCCTAACAAAATTATGAGAACCAATTATCAGTTTTTTTAATCTAGTTTAAGTTATGTGCTAAATTGTTCCCTCTATTTTTTTTTTTTTTGGCAGTAATTATCTAGCATCTCTGCACACATTTGCAGGTTTATACCATGAGAAATTTTTTATAATTTATCTCTGAATAAAGCAACACTTGGGAAAAAATTAGTGTGGAAAAAAATAGAGCTCAGTGATTTTGTACCTTCTTGTGCTTGTTTGTATTGAGGACTTGAAGTCATGGCTCTGTGATGTAACCACACTGTTTGTGATGTAGCTTAGCAGTATGTGGGTTGTGGGTGGCACCTATTTCCCTTCTCCTTGATTCTGGCTGAGCCTTGTGAGGTGCTTTGGCTGGTGGGATGGTCACAGCTGTGAAGCATGCAGAAGTTTGGAAGGGGCCTGTGCAGTTAAATTTGCATTCTCTTGCACCTCTGTCATCACTCGGACAAACATGACCAGGATAGCTGACTGATTCCAGGTGGAGGATAAGAGACAAACTTGGAGCAGAGCTACCTGCAGCTGAACCTAGCCTTGATTGGCTCACTCCAGCCAGTCTTCAGACTTATAAACTATAGTAATTAATAATTGTTGTTTTAAGTCACTGAATTTTGGAGTAGCTTATTATGCTGCACTAGCTACCTGCTATATCTTTAAACAATTTTCTTTGCTCAAGTACTGTTCTGTCTGCAAACCTCTATTACCAGAGACTTACAGAAATGAACAATTACATGGTTAATGAAGCTATTAGGATATTTTATTACATTGATGAAGCTATTAGGATATTTTCCTTTTGTTCCCCAAAGACATAAAACCAAAGAGATACAGTGTTTTATCAACAACACTGTCAGTCTTACCTGTATGGAAACACTGCTGTAAGAGCCGCCAATGACCCCTGCAATGACCAGTGGGATATTTTCTTGAATGGCATAGGATCCATCAGGACACATATACTCCGCTTCATCCACTTTAGTCAAAGATGCCCTGACAAATTCCAGTGATTGCTCTAATGCGTAGGTATCCCTTGAGCAGGTATCCAAAATGTGAACACCCAGCTTCACTCCTGGGAGCAGGTAATTGTCTTTGTTAATTTCATCAATAGCAAACAACATGGCTTCCAGGCGTTGGATCCCTCGATCTTCGTTGATTCGCCCACATTCTTCAGTTCCAGTGCCTTTTTCATTAATGGGAAATAGGCCCCCTAAAACGAGGTCACCTTCTATTTTAATCTCCCTCCTAAGAAAGTTATGGTCCCCTAAACAAAGTAAAAATCCCTTTGAAAACAAAGCTAATGTAAGAACTTGGAGTCTTGTCAACATCTTCATGAGTCCCGTGTCTGTACCTCTGGGAGATATCAGTGGATGGCGCCAATGCTGCCTGCTAGGCCTCCTCTCTCATTGCCAAACTGGATCTTTGGTCTGTCCTTCGTGTAAAGGAGGAGCAGACTAACAGAGGCTGTCACCAAATTCCTAAAGAGATAAAAATTGAATGAACAAAAATGGTAAAGAAGGCAACAGTGATTATACTCATGGTCCCCATTCAGACCTTTGATGGGATAATGACTCCAGTTACCATCTACTAAACACATATGGAGCAGTGCACCAGGAATGCTCCCAAGTATTCTCACCCAGTCCTAACAGCACCCTGTGACATAGCTCTTAGTGGCCCCACCTCCCAGAAATGGAAACTGAGGACTAAAGAGAGGAAGTGACCTGACAAACTGTACTTAGTAGTGTTCAGACTCTGGGTTTTCTAATGTTCAGTTCAGTGGAGAAGGCAATGGCACCCCACTCCAGTACTCTTGCCTGGAAAATCCCATGGACAGAGGAGCTTGGTAGGCTGCAGTCCATGGGGTCGCTGAGGGTCGGACACAACTGAGCGACTTTACTTTTACTTTTCACTTTCATGCATTGGAGAAGGAAATAGCAACCCACTCCAGTGTTCTTGCTTGGAGAATCCCAGGTACAGGGGAGCCTGGTGGGCTGCCATCTACGGGGTCGCATAGAGTCAGACACGACTGAAGTGACTTAGCAGCAGCAGAAGCAGGGAAGCAACTTGGCTATGAGTCTTTATTCCCTGTCTTTCAACAATAAACCCTTTGTAGTCCTCATTTTACTTACTTGAAATCTTAATCTTTTCTACCTGTTTCCGCTTCCTAGGTTTCTATTCTCATGATTCATGTCCGATTACATCTCACTTCCAGTACTGAATACTCCTTTCTTGGGTTAGCTCAACTAGTGTTCACAGTTTCAACCACTTAACAGTCTCCTAGGCTAACTGCTTGCTAAACAGCTCTCTAGCACTACAGTTGAGAGCCCCTTAGACAGCAAGGGGATCAAACCAGTCAGAAATTAGCCCTGAACTGGAAGGACTGATGCTGAAGCTGAAGCTCCAATACTTTGACCACTTGATGCAAAGGGCAGACTCAATGGAAAAGACTGAGGAAATACTGGGAAGATTGAGGGCAGGAGAAGGGGGTGACAGAGGATGAGATGGTTGGATGAGATGGTTGGATGGCCTCATTGACTCAATGGATGTGAGTTTGAGAACCTCCAGGAGGTAGTAAAGGACAGGGAAGCCTGGTGTGCTACAGTCAATGGGGTTGCAAAGAGTTGGACTTGACCTAGTGACCAAAGTTCTACCCACACATCCTCTGACACCTCAGGGTCTACTCTTATCTCTGTGAATGGTTCTTCTCTGTACCCAGGCTTCTGAGCCAGAAACCTGCACAAAAGAGTGCTTCCCAAAGCCACATCCTCTTTTTTTTTTTTTAACCCGTAATGTCAGACCCTTGTTATCATCTCTAACAGGACAATAGCAGTATATTGCTAGGGAGCTGATGCTAGCCCCCAAAACATCTTTTTGTGAATTAGGAAAAGATAACCTTCCTCAAATGTAAACTTACACAATTTTTTATTGTATAACCTGTAGCATTGATATAACACTGATTTTGGAGAAAGTGTGATGCCTGGTGGCTGGGGTTAGGCAGCTCCTGATATGGGGCCTCACATTTCAGGGAGAATGGTAAGCATGAGTGCTGGGGTTTGCACAGTACACTGGAGCTTAGGCCAGTTCCCTAAATCAAGGTTCTTTTTACATGATAAGCTTGAACATATGCAACTTTTATGAATCAAGCAAAGGTGGGGATCATGTTGTTGACAGTAGGCTGGGGTCTTACCAGGGGACTTTTTAAAAAATCCTGGTGTGGGGCTGTCTGGTTGCACGTGCACATAAACCAATGGACCTGCTGTTTACTCTTGACACGTGGCTCCCTGGCACTAGGGTAAACACTGGTCAGGAATTCTGGGAAGATGGCGGAGGATTAGGATGAAGAGATTACTTTCTCCCTCACAAATTCCTCAAAAAAACATTTCAACGCCGAGCAAACTCCACAAAACAACTTCTGAATGCTGGCAGAGGACATCAAGCACCCAGAAAAGCAGATCATTGCCTTCAAAAACAGGTAGGGAAAAAATATAAAAGACGAAAAAAGAGACAAAGGAGGTGGGGAGGGAGCTCCGTCTTGGATAGGGAAGGCTGACCCAGGAAAGGAACTTTAAGAAGAGAGGTTTCCAAACACCAGGAAACACTCTCCCTGCCGAGTCTGTGGTGAGCCCTGGAAGCACAGAGGGCATCATAACAGGACTGATACATAAATGAATAATTAAAATCGACAGATTACAAGCCCAACAGTGACTTCCCCAGCGGACAAGCAGCACATAAATCTGCACCCGCCACTAGCAAGTGGGGGCGGGGCAGGGACACGCTCGCGAGGCGCAGGCTGCACAGCTTTGTAAGAATCGGGTAGGAAAGCCCTGCAAGTAACCAGAACGAACTAACTTGGGCTAGTAAACCAGAATGGGGGATAGCTAACCACACGAAAAGCTCGAACATAGGACACCGCCAGGACTGCGCACAGAACAAAGGACAGAATGGAAGTAGCTGGCTGCAGACCATCCCCCACCAGGGACAGGCAGCCAGAGCCGTAAGGGCTGGAAAGGGGCAATCGCAGCCCCGGAGAGACTTTCCCAGCCAAATGGCAAGCAGACTTCTTTACTAAAACTTCTGGGGGTGCTGGTCAGCGGTACACCCAGAAGACTGAGCAGCAGGGTGCACTCGAGAGAGAAGAAACCCAGCTCCACTCACCAGAACCCCAACTCAAGCCTCCCTAACCAGGAAATCTTGACAAGCCACTGATACAACTATACCCACAGTGAGGAAGCTCCATAATAAAGAGAACTCCACAAATTCCCAGAATATAGAAAGGCCACCCCAAACGCAGCAATATAACCAAGATGAAGAGACAGAGGAATACTCAGCAGGTAAAGGAGCAGGAGAAGAGCCCATCAAACCAAACAAAAGAGGAAGAGATAGGGAATCTACCTGAGAAAGAATTCCGAATATTGATAGTGAAAATGATCCAAAATCTGGAATTCAAAATGGAAGCACAGATAAGTAGCCTGGAGACAAGGATTGAGGAGATGCAAGAAAGGTTTAATAAGGACCTAGAAGAAATAAAAAAGAGTCAATATACAATGAATAATGCAATAAATGAGATCAGAAACACTCTGGAAGCAACAAATAGTAGAATAACAGAGGCAGAAGATAGGATCAGTGAAATAGAAGATAGAATGGTAGAAATAAATGAATCAGAAAGGAAAAAAGAAAAACGAATTAAAAGAAATGAGGACAATCTCAGAGACCTACAGGACAATATGAAACGCTCCAACATTCGAATTATAGGAGTCCCAGAAGAAGAGGACAAAAAGAAAGACCATGAGAAAATCCTTGAGGAGATAATAGTTGAAAACTTCCCTAAAATGGGGAAGGAAATAATCACCCAAGTCCAAGAAACCCAGAGGGTTCCAAATAGGATAAACCCAAGGCGAAACACCCCAAGACACATACTAATCAAATTAACAAAGATCAAACACAAAGAACAAATACTAAAAGCAGCAAGGGAAAAACAACAAATAACTCACAAGGGGATTCCCATAAGGATAACAGCTGACCTTTCAATAGAAACTCTTCAGGCCAGGAGGGAATGGCAAGACATACTTAAAGTGATGAAAGAAAATAATCTACAGCCCAGATTACTGTACCCAGCAAGGATCTCATTCAAATACGAAGGAGAAATCAAAAGCTTTACAGACAAGCAAAAGTTGAGAGAATTCAGCACTACCAAACCAGCTCTCCAACAAATGCTAAAAGATATTCTCTAGACAGGAAACACAAAAAGGATGTATAAACCCGAACCCAAAACAATAAGGTAAATGGTAACGGGATCATACTTATCAATAATTACCTTAAACGTAAATGGGTTGAATGCCCCAACTAAAAGGCAAAGATTGGCTGAATGGATACAAAAACAAGACCCCTCTATATGCTGCTTACAAGAGACCCACCTCAAAACAAGGGACACATACAGACTGAAAGTAAAGGGCTGGAAAAAGATATTCCATGCAAATAGAGACCAAAAGAAAGCAGGAGTGGCAATACTCATATCTGATAAAATAGACTTTAAAACAAAGGCTGTGAAAAGAGACAAAGAAGGCCACTACATAATGATCAAAGGATCAGTCCAAGAAGAAGATATAACAATTATAAATATATATGCACCCAACATAGGAGCACCGCAATATGTAAGACAAATGCTAACAAGTATGAAAGGAGAAATCAACAATAACACAATAATAGTGGGAGACTTTAATACCCCACTCACACCAATGGACAGATCAACTAAACAGAAAATTAACAAAGAAACACAAACTTTAAATGATACAATAGACCAGTTAGACCTAATTGATATCTATAGGACATTTCACCCCAAAACAATGAATTTCACCTTTTTCTCAAGTGCTCACGGAACCTTCTCCAGGATAGATCACATCCTGGGCCATAAATCCAACCTCGATAAATTCAAAAAAATCGAAATCATTCCAAGCATCTTTTCTGACCATAATGCATTAAGATTAGATCTCAATTACAGGAGAAAAACTATTAAAAATTCCAACATATGGAGGCTGAACAACACACTTCTGAATAACCAACAAATCACAGAAGAAATCAAAAAAGAAATCAAATCATGCATAGAAATGAATGAAAATGAAAACACAACAACCCAAAACCTGTGGGACACTATCAAAGCAGTGCTAAGAGGAAAGTTCATAGCAATACAGGCACACCTCAAGAAACAAGAAAAAAGTCAAATAAATAACCTAACTCTACACCTAAAGCAACTAGAAAAGGAAGAAATGGAGAACCCCAGAGTAAGTAGAAGGAAAGAAATCATAAAAATTAGGGCAGAAATAAATGCTAAAGAAACAAAAGAGACCATAGCAAAAATCAACAAAACCAAAAGCTGGTTCTTTGAAAGGATAAATAAAATTGACAAACCATTAGCCAGACTTATCAAGAAACAAAGAGAGAAAAATCAAATCAATAAAATTAGAAATGAAAATGGAGAGATCACAACAGACAACACAGAAATACAAAGGATCATAAGAGACTACTATCAGCAATTATATGCCAATAAAATGGACAACGTGGAAGAAATGGACAAATTTTTAGAAAAATACAACTTTCCAAAACTAAACCAGGAAGAAATAGAAAACCTTAACAGACCCATCACAAGCACGGAAATTGAAACTGTAATCAGAAATCTTCCAGCAAACAAAAGCCCAGGTCCAGACGGATTCACAGCTGAATTCTACCAAAAATTTAGAGAAGAGCTAACACCTATCCTACTCAAACTCTTCCAGAAAATTGCAGAAGAAGGTAAACTTCCAAACTCGTTCTATGAGGCCACCATCACCCTAATACCAAAACCTGACAAAGATGCTACAAAAAAAGAAAACTACAGGCCAATATCACTGATGAACATAGATGCAAAAATCCTCAACAAAATTCTAGCAATCAGAATCCAACAGCACATTAAAAAGATCATACACCATGATCAAGTGGGCTTTATCCCAGGGATGCAAGGATTCTTCAATATCCGCAAATCAATCAATGTGATTCACCACATTAACAAATTGAAAAATAAAAGCCATATGATTATCTCAATAGATGCAGAGAAGGCCTTTGACAAAATTCAACATCCATTTATGATAAAAACACTCCAGAAAGCAGGAATAGAAGGAACATACCTCAACATAATAAAAGCTATATATGAAAAACCCACAGCAAACATTATCCTCAATGGTGAAAAATTGAAAGCATTTCCCCTAAAGTCAGGAACAAGACAAGGGTGCCCACTCTCACCGCTACTATTCAACATAGTTCTGGAAGTTCTGGCCACAGCAATCAGAGCAGAAAAAGAAATAAAAGGAATCCACATTGGAAAAGAAGAAGTAAAACTCTCACTGTTTGCAGATGACATGATCCTCTACATAGAGAACCCTAAAGACTCCACCAGAAAATTACTAGAGCTAATCAACGAATATAGTCAAGTTGCAGGATATAAAATCAACACACAGAAATCCCTTGCATTCCTTTACACTAATAATGAGAAAGAAGAAAAAGAAATTAAGGAAACAATTCCATTCACCATTGCAACGAAAAGAATAAAATACCTAGGAATATATCTACCTAAAGAAACTAAAGACCTATATATAGAAAACTATAAAACACTGATGAAAGAAATCAAAGAGGACACTAATAGATGGAGAAATATTCCATGTTCATGGATCGGAAGAATTAATATTGTGAAAATGAATATACTACCCAAAGCAATCTACAAGTTCAATGCAATTCCTATCAAACTACCAGCGGTATTTTTCACAGAACTAGAACAAATAATTTCAAGATTTATATGGAAATACAAAAAACCTCGAATAGCCAAAGCAATCTTGAGAAAGAAGAATGGAGCTGGAGGAATCAACTTGCCTGACTTCAAGCTCTACTACAAAGCCACAGTCATCAAGACAGTATGGTACTGGCACAAAGACAGAAATATAGATCAATGGAACAAAATAGAAAGCCCAGAGATAAACCCACACACCTATGGACACCTTATCTTTGATAAAGGAGGCAAAAATATACAATGGAGTAAAGACAATCTCTTTAACAAGTGGTGCTGGGAAAATTGGTCAACAACTTGTAAAAGAATGAAACTAGATCACTTTCTAACACCACACACAAAAGTAAACTCAAAATGGATTAAAGATCTAAATGTAAGACCAGAAACTATAAAACTCCTCGAGGAGAACATAGGCAAAACACTCTCTGACATAAATCACAGCAGGATCCTCTATGATCCACCCCCCAGAATTCTGGAAATTAAAGCAAAAATAAATAAATGGGATCTAATCAAAATTAAAAGCTTCTGCACAACAAAGGAAAATATAAGCAAAGTGAAAAGACAGCCTTCTGAATGGGAGAAAATAATAGCAAATGAAGCAACTGACAAACAACTAATCTCAAAAATATACAAGCAACTTATGCAGCTCAATTCCAGAAAAATAAATGACCCAATCAAAAAATGGGCCAAAGACCTAAATAGACATTTCTCCAAAGAAGACATACGGATGGCTAACAAACACATGAAAAGATGCTCAACATCACTCATTATCAGAGAAATGCAAATCAAAACCACAATGAGGTACCACTTCACACCAGTTAGAATGGCTGCGATCCAGAAGTCTGCAAGCAATAAATGCTGGAGAGGGTGTGGAGAAAAGGGAACCCTTTTACATTGTTGGTGGGAATGCAAACTAGTACAGCCACTATGGAGAACAGTGTGGAGATTCCTTAAAAAATTGCAAATAGAATTGCCTTATGACCCAGCAATCCCACTGCTGGGCATACACACCGAGGAAACCAGAATAGAAAGAGACACATGTACCCCAATGTTCATCGCAGCACTGTTTATAATAGCCAGAACATGGAAACAACCTAGATGTCCATCAGCAGATGAATGGATAAGAAAGCAGTGGTACATATACACAATGGAGTATTACTCAGCCATTAAAAAGAATACATTTGAATCAGTTCTAAGGAGATGGATGGAACTGGAGCCGATTATACAGAGTGAAGCAAGCCAGAAAGAAAAACACCAATACAGTATACTAACACATATATATGGAATTTAGAAAGATGGGGATGATGACCCTGTATACGAGAAAACAAAAGAGACTCAGATCTATAGAGTGAACTTTTGGACTCTGGAGGAGAGAGAGAGGGAGAGGGTGGGATGAGATGGGAGAATGGCATTGAAACATGTATACTATCAAGTAAGAAACGAATCGCCAGTCGATATCCGATGCAGGATGCAGGATGCAGGATGCTTGGGACTGGTGCAAGGAGAGGACCCAGAGAGATGGTATGGGGTGGGAGGTGGGAAGGGATTCATGTTTGGGAACGCTTGTACACTCATGGTGAATTCATGTTAATCTTTGGCAAAAGCAATACAGTAATATAAAGTAAACTAAAGTTAAAATAAAAATTTAAAAAAATTAAAAAAAAATAAACACTGGTCAGCACACTCTCTCGATTTGCCCATCCCCTTGGTGATGTAAGCTTATTATATTCAGAGGCAGGTGAGAGGTGGTAGAGCAGGGACTCCTGCAGCAGTTTCATGACAACACACAGTTGCAATGCCCCTGTGTGTGGTTGAGTATGTGGGTCTGCTCTCCCACTTTTGTGCATGATGGTGTATTTGTGAGGTTTTATGGAGGCGGGGTCTTTCCTGGCTGCTTATGGATAAGTGAGACTGTCTAAAAGGTACACCATCAGTGTGCTCTCAAATATATTAATACTAGTAAATATTAGCCATTGGGTGTCCCATTGGAGGAGATATTCCGTCTAATGTATAATCTTAATTGCTGTTCAGAGTGCCCATCTCTTATTAATTTATAGTGACTTCCCCTTGCCTCTAGGTTGAAGGAAGGACTTCATGCTCCATGATCTTGAATCTGGCAAGCTCTCAAGTCTTATTGTCCACCATGCCCATCAGCATCATCCCTCCTCTACCTTCAAACCTTATGCTTCAGTTATTTGAACTCTTCACTTCAGAGGATGATGATGACATCATCCTGCACATGTTGGTCTCTTTGCTGGGAAGGCCCTTCTACACTGTTTGTTCAGTAAATATCAACTTAGCGTTTAAGATCTCGTGGTCAGTACCAGAAAAGGCCAAGAATTTTTTCCTATCTTCCTTCCTCAGTCAAATTGTTTATTTCTTGCTTTGTCTCCCTGCTGTAGCTGGATCAAGAAATATTTACATTTATTATTACGATTTATATTTGTTTCTTTGCTCATTTAGAGTAAATGAAATGCACAACATTAAGGATTTTTAAGGTAGGAAAAAAAGAACCAAAACTTAACAAAAACATCCAGACAAGAACTAGTCCAGTGTTTATTTCAGCATCTTTGACATTTCTTCCTTCTCCTATTGGCATTGCCCTTTAAAACCTGGCTTTCCATATGCTTCCTATTCCTTTTATGTGAGGCAAGTGATGGGTTGTTTTCTTGAGACACACAAGTCACCTGAGTTTGGTTTTGTTTATTTAATAGGTATGAACCTTCACACTCATAGTGGCAGTGATTGGAACACTCAGTGTTAACCCAGAGCTTCTCTGGGAGATCTGCCATAGGGCACCAGAAAATCTAATAATAATAATGATTTTTAAAGAGGTTGATACTGTAGTAGAATCTTGTTTGTCTCCTGTCAGTTCTGGTCTTTCTTTGATCTTTATGTGCAATTCCCTTTGAAGCAAAACTGCCATGGAAGGTAAAAGACATTGCGATCATTATCACTAATGATAAAGAAACTAAAATTGGCATTACAAAATAATTGTTTTATGTGCCTAGTGAAAGAGAATAGTTAATTAAAAGAAGGTCATCAATGCAGTCTTACCGTTTTCCTATTAAAAATGTAGATATCTCTTGAATATGAAGGAAATTTGACTATACAGAGTAAAGATGACCTTATAGTTTATGGAAAGCTTAATTCTCTTAAGAAAACGCTCTCAGTCGGAGAAGGCTTTAAATGAAACGTCACATCATGCTGAAAGTAGTAGTGTGTCAGACTGCCGTAGTGTTTCATATCTGTTTCATATTTAGGGCCTGTGTTTTATTTACCTTTGTGTACCCAGGGCCTGGCATAGTGTCTGTCATCCAGATGATATTCAACAAATATTTCTTGAAGGAATATAGACATCCACAATAATGATATTTGCAAATGACTCTACTATTTTACTTGTGACATAGCAAGTGGAAATTAGAGAAATCAGTTGTTCTATTTCATTATCTACCTAATCATCCCAAATGTTCTTCCCCTGTTATGGTCTTTGATGACAGGACTGCCAGCAGGTAGTATTTTGTACACATGCAGGAGAAAATGCTGCTTTTGAATTTGGAAGTTGTAGCTGAGGCAGATCTGTACAAAGCCAGGAAAGATGTGGCCTCAAGTTGACCTACATTCCTACATTTACTGGTTTTCAGTCAGGAGAATACTGAAGTAGGAACATGCCTATTATCCCATTTCAAAGCTTCACAGATGCAGTCACTCATCAAATATTTATTGAACACCTACTTTGTGCTGGGCCATGAGCTGGATACCCAAGATAGAAACTTTAGTTGTAAACAAATGAACATTATGCCTGGTGTTGAATAATTTAAATGCTTGTATATATTTATAGAGAGAGTGATGGAAAAGTACTCATCTCTCTTTCTATCAACTGTCTCCACCATTTGTGAAAATATTGATAATAAGTTTGCCATAGGTTTCCTTTAATATGGTGACTGTTATTAAGCATTTGATTGAAAAAAGCAATTCATTGCATATTATATATATTAAAATATTAGATATACAGTACTTAAAAACAAGTTGACTAACACCTATTTCACGTGAAATAGTTTTAAGCCCTCTGACAGGGCATCCTTAAGTAACACTTTATGTAGTCTTAGACAGTTACTAGTTAAACATCAATTAGAGTAATGTTTAAATTCACTGTCAATATTTTCTTATTTACCTTTTCCTTAAAGCAGAACTTGAAATGATTAAGACTGTAGGGTTATGCATAATTTTAAAACACTTAGCATCATTAAAAATGAAGCCCCAAGAAACTGAAAGAACAGGAAGTTAAAAACCAGCATTGAAAAATAGACAAACATGCTTAATTCAATGCAACTGTTTATCTCTGTGTAACAGCTTATCGGATTGTGGGAAAGAGCAGCCACCACTTCTGTTCAGGCTCCTTTCATGATAAATCAGCCAGTAGCACATTCCCCAGATAAACAGGCTTCCTCCTGTAGCCACGTTTGTATGCAGCCAGAGGCTCTGCATTCCAGAGTTCTCCATTCAGGGGTGGTGAGTGACGTGTGTGCCATAAACAAGCATGCACAATCCACTCAGTAAGCAGCCTGCCCAGCAGTGTTTTATTAATCTTTGCATTAGTAGCATCTCAGAGGTTGACTGTGAATATAACCCCTGAAAGACGTGGGCAGGACACGTTGCTATTTTCTGCATATGTTAATATATATTTTGCTTCCTCTCTTGACTTTGCCCAGGGACTTAATGTCGAAATGAAATCCAGTTTGACTCAATGAATAAGTAGTTTATCCAGGGGAGATATAATGCCAGAAGTCATGCTCACTCTTTCCTAAAAATAAGCCCCTGAGGTGCTGAAGGGCTTCCGAGTGTGCTCAAAGCCTGCACATCCAACTGATCCAGAGAAAATCTAGGGTTAGTGCTAGCATGTGCAATTTGGCTGTATGTTTCATTAGAAAGTTTTCAGCTTCAAGAGTTACAGGCAATAAGAGACAAGGTTTTTGTTCTTAGACTACCTTTTTTAATTGGGTAAACGGAGGCTGTAGCCATACTGGTGTTTTTATTAGCAGGATGTATCACTGTGCAGTTCTACTTCTTTTATTCTTATTAGGCAACAAAGGAGCTTTTTCCAGAAACATTTAAGGAATTACTATGAGAATCTATTTAAAATCCATTCATGTTTAGCAGATCTAGCTTAAAATTTCTACTGCTTATAAGCCTTCCATATTATGGCAGCAGTAAGGAAGTTTAATATCATTTGCTGAATTCCCTTATAAGTTGTGCTGTGTTTATTGTGTGCCTGCTAAGTCACTTCAGTCATGGCCAACTCTTTGTGACCCCATGAACAGTAGCCCACCAGGCTCCTCTGTCCTTGAGATTCTCCAGGCAAGAATACTGGAGTGGGTTGCCATGCCCTTCTCCAGGGGATCTTCCTGACCCAGGGATTGAACCCATGTCTCTTACATCCCCTGTATTGGAAGGTGAGTTCTTTACCACGTGGGAAGCCAGTGTTTATTAGGATGATCATATTTTGTTTTATATTTACTTTGCATAGTTTGAAAATTGAAATGTAACAATTGTGAATTGTTCTTTCCTCAACTCAGTGACTTCACTTTCACTTTTCACTTTCATGCATTGGAGAAGGAAATGGCAACCCACTCCAGTGTTCTTGCCTGGAGAATTCCAGGGACAGCAGAGCCTGGTGGGCTGCCGTCTATGGGGTCGCACAGAGTCAGACACGACTGAAGCGACTTAGCAGCAGCAGCAGCAGCATTAGATTTTAATCTAATGAGGAAAGAATGTCTGACTCTTTGTGACCCCATGGACTGTAGCCTATCAGGCTCCCCTGTCCATGGGATTTTCCAGGCAAGAGTGCTAGAGTGGATTGTCATTTCATTCTCCAGGGGATCTTCCCGACCCAGGAATTGAACCCGGGTCTCCCACATTGCAGAGACGCTTTACTGTCTGAGCCACCAGGGAAGCTTAGATTTTAATCTACTTGGTATCAAGATCAATATCTTAAATTATATTGTATTTTTCACAGTGTCTCATGTACATCACTGTCAAATGATAAATTCCAAATAGCATGCAAGCTTTTGAGAGACTGGTCAGGAGACTGGAAAAATGATTTGGAAATTCCAGTCAGAGAATAAAGAAATGACAAGGTTTTTTCAAAATGATTTTTATCATAGGTCAAGATTCAACCTTGGCACTAGAGAAATTTGGCCTAAATAGCTCTGATCCTATTTAAAGCTCTGATTCTTTAAATTGCTGGCTTTTAAGGAAGAAATTAAACAAGATTAGAAAAGTTGAGAGCACTTGGAGAAACTAGAAAGATTGGAAAACATATTGTCCATCTGAGAGAGATTAGGAGGAATGGAAAGTAATGCACCAAATAACAGGTTATATTCTGTGAAAACATGAATGACAAGTAAGAAGAGTGGATGCCAGGCTTATGTATTAAGATTTGAAGTTAGGGAGGAGAGTTCTGCTTTCCTCAAATTTCTCTAGTTTGAGGAAGTTTGAAGTCCCACCATAAATTTAAAATTTTCAAATAACCAAACCATTGAGTTGAATAGTGGGAACAAATTGATCAGACTCTTTCCTATGAGCCTGTTTTACTACAGAGAAGATAAAAGAAGCCCAGGAACCCTACATGATTACAGTGAAGAGGGGAACTCTACCAACTGGGACGATGGAGCCAGAAAGAGATATTGATGAGGCCCAAAGGAGACTAGCCCGCTTCACTAAATGGCCTTGGACAGCTTTCCTCACCTTTCTTTATCATCTGAACTTAGAGGGACATGTTTTTATGAGGTAAGAAAACGCTGACAATTTTGAACTATCAATTCATTGACATTGCTAAACTTTGGTCCTTATAGTAACTGCAGGTAGTTTGCCAATAATGTTAACTTGAGTTGATCATTCAATATGTGTTATATTTAAAAACCATTTATGTCCCTTCAAAGTAAACCTTTATTTTTGTTTATATCAAAGGGCACATTTATTTTCCTCTGTATCTGTGTGTGTTGCCATTTCAGCTGTGTTTTCATCTTTAAGTTTCCTAACCTTATTACCATGCCTTGGAACTGGAGCCTCCCCCAGCTCCCTGCAGAGCATCTTTATCCTTTTCCTCTTAGAAGCTGCCAAGACTACTAGAAGTTGCGGGTTTGTCAGCGTGAACAGAGAGTACAGAAATTAGGTTTGTCATAAGCTTTCCTTATAGCTCTGGACAAAATATGAAGGGGAAAAAAATGGAGGAATATTCTTCACAGGAGAACATTTTTACCTATTACCAATATGATTCCTCAAGTGGATATTATTAATAATATCCTGTGTGTATACTGTCCTTCCTCTTGAATAATGTCAAAGTGTTTTGAAGAAAAATGAAGCCTTACTGCTTCCTGAATAGAGCAAGAGACAGAAAGTAATGCAAGTTGCTCAAAAGAGTAATGAAAACTAAATACAGAATTAGATTTAAGAAGACTTTTATCATTAGTTTCCAATGTAGTCTTACAAAAGAGAATGCATGCCATACATATTTCCACAAAAATCTCACCCCTATCAAATTCTCCTCAGTATATAAATGGTACAGTGTTTGAGACAGCACTATCTTTGCTTTGTGCTAAATGAACTCTTCAGAATACCTTTAGCTAGCTTCTGCTTCTGGACATGTCATTAGACTTCTGATATTAGACTTGTCCTCTTGCTGAAAACAGCTATAAAACTGACAGTACATACCAGGCAAACTATGATCTCTGAGAGAAAGAAACATTCAAGGGAAACACCATGATTACCCTATGAATTCCCCAACATTCTGCCTGGGAATGCATTTCTGCCATGGTGCAATGGCAGTCTTGTTGACCTCAAGAGGCACAGACATAATATAATTCCATAGTATACGACCAAAAATTACTTGTAATATAAGAAAACAGGAAAATGGGACCTGAAGTAAAGAGAGAAACCACTCTTCAGAAATAGGTCCCCAAATTATCCACATTCTAAAACTATCAGATAAGAACTTTAAATAGTTTATGATAAAGATAAGTTTGTTCAAAGACTTTAAAAAAATGAATGATCAGATGAGGAATCTTAGCAGAGAATTGAAGCTATAAAAAAAACTGCAGAAATTTTAGAACATAAAAGTAAATATCCAAAAAAACTACTTAATTATTTAGTAGATGTATAAAATAAAAACGCCACTGGGTGTATATGGGGGACACAAAAGATTGAAGATGGTAAAACAGTCAGTAAATTTGATATAGATGAAAGAAAGTGAAAATGAAAGTCATTCGGTCATGTCTGACTCTTTGTGACCCCAGGGACTATACAGTCCATGGAATTCACCAGGCCAGAATACTGGAGTGTGTAGCATTTCCCTTCTCCCAACCCAGGGATTGAACCCACGTCTTCTGTATTGCAGGGGGATTCTTTGTCAGCTGAGCCATAAGGGAAGCTGAATATAGATGAAAAGTAATTATTTAATCTGATCTAATAGAAAAAACATTGAAAAAAGTTAGTTTCAGAGTTCATTTGAATAGTAAGAGATCTAACACAGGTAGAATCCGAGTTTGATAAGCAGAGGAGAAAGAAGAAAAAAAAATACTTGAGGAAACAATGGCTGAAAATACCCTCAATTTTGTGATTAAATGTAAGATTAAAAAACTTTAAAAAGAACCAATAAGCTCAGCAAACCCTAAGAAAGATAAATGCAAATAAAACCATATGTAGACAAATCTTTGCCAAATTGATAAAACCGAAAAAAGAGAGAGAGAGAGAAAAAACACACACACACACATTGAAAACAGAACAAAATAGCACAATTTGTGGGTAACAGTATGAATGAGGGATCCCTTTCTTCAGAAGCAACAGCGACCATCCTCAATGGAATCTTTAAAGGTTTGGGGAAAAAATTGGCCAAGTATCCCAACATTCTACTTCCAGTTCAAATATATTTAAAGGATGAAGGTAAAATAAGAACTTTTTTTCAGGCAGCTAAAACTGAGCGATTTATTTCACTGCCAACAGACTTACACTATGAGAAATGCTAAAGGAATTACTTCAGAGGAAGAGGGAACGGCACCAGATGGAAAATCAAATCTACAGGAAAGGATGAAGAGCAGCAGAAATGGTAAATATGGGGTTTAATATAGAAGAATGTCTGTAAATCTAACTATTAAGTATTGACAGGATGAAATCACGACAATTTTATTTGTCACAAATTTTAAAATGGTAAGAAAAGATGAATTCTGCTATTATTTGGTTTATTTTATAGTTTGAGTTTACTTCTCCCTCTGTGTATATGTTTTCATTTATTCTAGATCTTGTTAGCAGAAAACCATTTTGCTCCTCCGGTGTCCCCTGAAAAGAACAGTTTCCTAATTCAAAGCCCAGGCTTCTGAATATAAGAGGATCATAGCCAGCAGCACATTCTTCTTTATGATACAGCTGCAAATAGATTCAGCCAAGGTTGAAACACCACTGGTACACCCTGGTATAGTTGTTCTAGTTGTTCGGATATTGAAACACTTCGTCCAGGTGGTGAATGGTCAGTCTACCACACCCTCTGAATATTCTGCCACCTCTCCAGCTGCTCTGGTTCCCTCTCTGGCATATCTTCACCACTTCTCTCAGTTTCCTTGTGGCACAGCTGGAAAAGTGTTCAGTTCTGAGAGTCTGGTCTTTAGGTTCCAGGTCCAAGGGGTATGGTTGCTGTTCATTTTTGTAACTTTATATTAGTTGTTAAATCTTTTGCATATCACCCCTGAATTGATTTGCTGAATAAGATGTTGGAAATTTGGAAAACATTTCAGTTTTAAAATTCTCATGATCTAGAACAAAGCTGTGTTTTCCCTTGTAGTTTGACAGACTAGCATCCATTTCCAATTTTTCTGGAAAGCATACCATGGTCTTCTGTTGGGAACCAAAACTTATGTTCATAAAGTGAATCCACTCCTGACTTGCTAGGTGGCTTGTGACACGCATGACTAACCAGAATGTGCTAGGTCCCTGACCACAGCAATTTGTTTCAGAATGAGCCTGTAACCAAATCATTGCCAACCAGGGTTAATGTGAGGATATTTTCTAGAGCCATCAGGAGAAAACCATCCTCTTTCTGTTAGAATGACTAGGAGGAGTAGATGTAAGCCTCGAACTGCTGGGAGCTGTCTCACCACCATGAGGCAAAGCTTGTCTGAGATGCAAAGTCAAGAGGTGGAGAAATAATAAGACCTGACAATATTGGCGAAGAACTGACTCATTTGAAAAGACCCTGATGTGGGGAAAGATTGAGGGCAGGAGGAGAAAGGGATGACAGAGGATGAGATGGTTGGATGGCATCACTGACTTGATGGACATGGGTCTGGGTGAACTCTGGGAGTTGGTGATGGACAGGGAGGCCTGGCGTGCTGTGGTTCATGGAGTTGCAAAGAGTTGGACACGACTGAGTGACTGAACTGTACTGACAATATTGGACGTGCTATTTAATCCAGGTAAGATTTTTCAGTCATGTGAGATAATAAATTCCTCTTTGCTTATGTCAGTTTGAAATCTGTTTTTATGTCACTTTTCATTAAATGATTCCTGAATAGAACCTCTCTTCTCTTCTCATCTCCTCCCTTTAGAGATACTAAAATTTACTGAGCAACAAGGCTGTGCTAGAAACTATAATTAATGTTCTAAATAGATTATTTTATTTAATCCTGCAACTTTCTTCCTATTCAGTTATACCTTTCCACAGATGCCTGACACTGTCCTGCATCTCAGATGACACCAGGATTTGTGATGGTGCCTATTGTGTTACCCTGTTCGTGATGGATTTTCCTAGAAATGCAACTACTCCAAAGTCATCAGTTCCTTTATACTCTTATCTGAATTTCCATTTTCTCAATTCTCTTACTACAAATAAAATAATCTGATATTTTAAACTACTGGTTTTTAGCACATTAATGCAAGTTCATTTGTCACCTATTTATGGATGGTCCAAGTTTTAAATGGGCTAAAACGTGGGCTTTAGAAAAGAGAAACACTTTTAATGATGGAAATTTAGATACTCAGTGTACAGATAATGAAATAGCAGGGTCTAAATATTCTTCAAGTTATAACACTTAGGAACCTCTACTCAAATAGGAAAGGCTGGTTTATATATATATATATAATATATATATATATTAGATACTGTGAGACTGTGGGTTTAGACTAATTGCCATGAAAGTGAAAGTCACCGAGTTGTATCCGACTCAGCAGTTTCATGTACTGTGGCCTGCCAGGCTCCTCTGTTTGTGGAACTTTCCAGGCAAAAATACTGGAGAGGGTTGCCATTCCCTGCTCCAGGGGATCTTCCCTACCCAGGAATTGAACCCTCTTCTCTTGCATCTCCTGCATTGGCAGACAGATTGTTTAAGACCAGTACCACCTGGGACGGCCCTAATTGCCATGAAACAGGCAGTTGAATATCATTGACAACTCATCTCCAACTCTTCTGATCACTGACATGACTTTAAGACATATTTTCTGTTCTCCTTGTTGACCTTTTGGGGCAGTGTATCGGCGCTCTCTTAGTTGGTTTAGCTCTTGGCAGCCAATCATCTGTATTTCTTCCCAAGTCTGTGTTCATCGATGTCATGTTGATAGCTTCACATTGGCCACGGTGGGAGTGTTTACAGTGTAAAAATCAGCAAACATTGATAACCAGGGCCTTCACAATCCCAAAGATCGAGTTGTTAGACATTTACTAGCACACCAGTCGTGGTAAATTTAGCGGTGTGGTCATAAAGTCCATTCCTAGAGAATCAAATAAGAAGAGCTTGGGAAAGCAACACAACATAATGCTTTAGCCAGCGTTTCTAACTGCAGATCCCAAGATATTCAAGTGTCATGAAATATGTGAATGAATTGTAGTGACTATCTTTGAAGGAAATAGACAAGTTTAAAATATAATAGTGAATGTCAAAACATTGATCTAAGGCACAAATCTACTTCCTGGCTTTGGCATACAGCCATTTCTGCTTCATTTTTGTTGTTGTTTAGTTGCCAAGTCACGTCCAATTCTGCGACCCCATGGAATGTAGCCTGCCAGGCTCCTCTGTTCACGGGATTTCCCAGACAAGAATACTGGTTTGGTTGTCTTTTCAGACATTATTAGTACCTATCTTACGGGGTTGTTTTAGGAATAGATGAAATAATCCATAATTAGCTCAATAACTGTTAGCTACTATTAGAGTAATAGGGAAGTTTGGGGGAGCATGGATACATGTATATGCATCATATGATCAAGTCCTTTGCTGCCCATCTGAAACTATCACAACATTCTTAATGGGCTATGTATGTGTTAGTGCTCAGTTGTGTCGACTTTTTGCAGCCCCATGTACTGTAGCCTGATAGGTTCCTCTGTCCCTGGAATTCTCCAGGCAAGAAAACTTCTCCAGGGCATTGTCCCCACCGAGGGATCGAACCCAGGTCTCTTGCATTGCAAGGGGATTCTTTACTGTTGGAGCCACCAGAGAGTTAAAAAAAAGAATGATAGTAGTGAGGATAGTTTGTCAATGGCTCCAGTGACATTTGGGAGGTATTCTGGACTCTCCATATGATCACCTCTAGCTCAAGGCCACTGTTGATCCAGGCCTGGGTACCTTTCCCTGACTAGTCTCTTTCTTCTTTTAGTGAACAGACCACCTGATGCTAATGCTCCGGCATCCTGTCTTTCTCCTGGCTGATGTTTAGGAGTGGCATCATCTTGGGGAATTTCTGGCTGCCTGAGTGATGCAAGGTAAGTCCTAACTTCTAAGATATCCAGTGAATTCTAGACTGTTCAGTGTGTATGGGTGCTCAGGACCATAAAATGCCTGGAGAAGATGGGAAGTAACCACCTAAGAAAAAGAGGTGCTCACTGCCAGTTGATTTATTCTGCTTATTCTGAACAACTTTGCTTCATCCCTTCTCCCTTGATCCTTTCTTGTCATACTGAATTTTACGGGAAGGGGCTGGGCACCTCTTACTCCAGGTCACTGTGGACTAGGACATTAGTTGATTCATATGCCAAGAGCAGACAGTTACTAAGATTCTACCAGCATGTTAATGATCCCAGAGCATTAGGAACCTCAGCTACAGAGGGTTGTAGCTGTAATAATGACCAGTCCTTAAATTCCATGGCAACTACTGTGCCTACAAGTCTGCACTGCCTTCTACCCTCTTAGCCAGTCCCTGCCTAGCTTTCAGGGAGAGTTGAGCCCCTATCTTTGTCCACATCCAAATGTGGGGAGCTGCTAACACACAACTGTAGCTCGACGCATAGAGTTTCAACCAGCAGGACTCACATGTCTCTTGGGTAGCTCAAACTTTTAAATGGGTCTGACAACCTTAATCTGTGTTTTAGGAAAGACTGAGTTTAACACAAGGTCTTCCTATAACACAGCTTCAGGGTATCCTTTTGTTTCCTTGACTGTAGCCATGAAATTAAAAGACACTTACTCCTTGGAAGAAAAGTTATGACCAACCTAGATAGTATATTTAAAAGCAGAGACATTACTTTGCTGACTAAGGTCTGTCTAGTCAAGGCTATGGTTTTTCCTGTGGTCATGTATGGATGTGAGAGTTGGACTGTGAAGAAGGCTGAGAGCCAAAGAATTGATGCGTTTGAACTGTGGTGTTGGAGAAGACTCTTGAGGGTCCCTTGGACTGCAAGGAGATCCAACCAGTCCATTCTGAAGGAGATCAATCCTGGGATTTCTTTGGAAAGAAGGATGCTAAAGCTGAAGCTCCAGTACTTTGGACACCTCATGCGAAGAGTTGACTCATTGGAAAAGACTCTGATGCTGGGAGAGATGGGGGGCAGGAGGAGAAGGGGATGACCCAGGATGAGATGGCTGGCTGGCATCACAGACTTGATGGATGTGAGTCTGAGCGAACTCCAGGAGATGGTGATGGACAGGGAGGCCTGGCGTGCTGCGATTCATGGGGTCGCAAAGAGTCGGACACGACTGAGCAATTGAACTGAACTGAACTGATACTTATCAGCATGAAATTATTAGTGCTCCCATGTTACACAAAGGTCATTTCCTCCATCAGGAAAGGGGGATGGGGGTGGGGCAAGACACAGAAGAGTGCATGGTGTATGAATCTGCACATAGAAAAAAGCGAAAACCAAGTCAATGTCATCTCTGGTGTTGAAAGTGAGGACGGATGTCATGCTTGGGGATGTGGGAAGTTAGTGACTGGAAGAAGCATGATAACTCTTCTTGAGTGCTTGTAGCTTTCTTGTTTCACAGGGAGTATTCAGTTTGTTAAGATTCATCAAGCTGCACAATTAAGATGGATACACAATTACAACAGATAAAGTATATGTATATTATCCTTCAATGAAAATTTAAAAAGTAAAAGCAAGACTAAAGTGAAAAAGGATGGTGAACATGACTGTGTGCTTTTTGAAGTGATTTTATGACAAATTGGTCACTGGGGTATTGATATAAACTTTACAACTGTGGGCTTGTTGACAGCTCCAGCCCTGATGAGAGAATCTCTTAATGCTGGGTGAGAGGCCCTGGTGGAAAATGAGGTGCCTTACTTCATCGAGAGCGAGTGTGGGCGATGCAGAGAGAGACCTCCTTCTCATTATAATAGGAAGGCAGGCACTTTGTTTTCCTTCCTGTATTTAAGCAGAAACCAGGAATCGGAGTGTAACTGACACATACGCCAGTCACGTGCAAACTGATAGTCCGTCCCTGCGACTTAACATTCAGGTAGGATGGGAGCAGAAAGGTGAACAGTGAGCTCCAGTTAGTGGAGCTGAACTTCAGGCTCATTGTGAAGTGAGGCAACCAAGGCTTTCACAGTTTAAGTTCTGAAAAGCAAATGGAATTAATCTTTGACTTTCTTATGTTCCAGTGTTGAAGAAATTCTGTTCAGCAATCTTAAGTAAATCATTTACTATGCCATTACATGATGAATGGATAGCATCCTGGCTACATTCTGTAAAAATACGGTTTCTTGCAAGCATAATAATCATCGAAAGCTAATGTAATGTAACCCAAACTGATTCTGGCAGAGCACTCCACTGTGCCCTGATGGGATCCCAGAGACTCCTCCTCCATTGCCGTAATTGTTTGCTCGTACACACAGGTTGGGCTTGATTACCATTTCAAGGCCATTGATCTGGTGGGGTTCAAAGGGCTGTAGATACCACTGCCCTTTCCAGAGATAGTTAATCTCTGAGTATGACCATTCTGCTTTCTGTGATGCCTGGAGCCATTTTAGATAACTGCAAAACTGGTGCCTGCAGAGGCCAACTTGTGGTCCAAGATCAAAGTGTCAGTAAGTAGCAGTCCGGAGCATATATCCAGGCATTTGCTTCTGTTGTCTTTCTTATGCTCTGTAGTTTTGGTTACAATGGCCTTTGATTTAAAAGGTCACAAATAATTGTATAGAAAGTTGATTTTAGTTATCCTTCTTATCCCGTCTTTGAGGTGCACATTATTTTACACATGCTCAAGCCTTCACCATATCCTGACTGCCGTTTTGATCACAGCAGCTCTGAACTTGGCTTTCTTTGTTCTGTCGCCACTGTTAGATAACATTACTCTTCTCTTGGCGTTTGTTTCTCACTGCCAGTCACAGCCTGCTTCCAGCTGGATTTCACACATCTGTCTCATCTCCACTTCAGTCTGGCCAACATGCTGCTCTCCACTGGTAGTCTTTACTTGGGGTCACTTGAACAGATTCAGACATCTCTTGTCACTCTCAATTTAGTCTTAGCATGACCAGTTTCAATCACTTTACCCATTTTCTTCATTTCTGTTCTCTTGTACAGCCTGTTTTCTTTAGCTAGCTCCTAGGAAATACCAACATAACATTTGATGCTTTCTGTTGTCATTCTTAACTCAGAATAGTTTTCTAGTCTGCACACGTTAATTTATCGGTCAGCTTGCAGCACTAGTGAAGTCTCTATCATTTGATTTGTCCCAGTTGCATTATTCTACAAAGAACCTGTGTCACATGTTTGGCTATGGTCTGTACTGCAAAAGTCTGCTATTGGTCATAAAGTAAACTGCTGGACATGCTATCTGGCAGGCTATGAACAAACCAGTTATCACAGCTAACCTTTGGAGAACAGTGGATCCGTGGAGCTTAGTAGGGTCTTCCATTTCAATGGATGATGTGTTGCCAGGTGACACTAGCAGGTGGGCCAGAACTATTTGCTGGCTAAATAAATGACTATTTTCTCCTTTCCTTCACACTGTACAATAAATCACAGTTTCCTTTTTCATTCGATCCCTCAATCCTGAATGGAAAAATAATTAACATTTTTGGAGCTTATTTGTAATGTGTACTCATTTACTCTTCCCAAGGTTTCTTTTGTAAATAGATGAATAAAACTGGCTTAAGGGCAGACTTCAGCACTTCTTGCTCAGGACTGCTGAGTCACTGAGCAATGGAACCCATCTGTCTGATTCCCAGTTCTTTGGCCTTTCTGTTATTACTCCCTGTCTTTGAGGATTCTTTCCAGATATCCCAGTGGACAGATAAGAAGAGCATGACCTGTAAGACACCGTCAAGAGGCTTGAATGTCTTTCTGGGGCTTCTTTTTACTTGAACGTATTTGTGTTTGCTTCACTTAAATTCCTTAAGTATTATTGCCTCAAAAATATTTTGTCTCAAGTCTGTACAAGGTCCATTTTCATTTTAGAAGACTGTTTCCTCTTGGGTGAGACTCTTGGAAAGATCCTAACTAGGGAGGACATCTTTAAACATGAATTTGTTTCCACACCTGGTGTCCATTAGTCTTCTCACCAGGGCCATCTTTGGAGCTAAGTCCATCCAGTGTCCAGATGTTTCTGTAACTTGTGGCTTAGCATGAGACATTTCACCTTGCTATTTAGTGAACATATCAAATAATAACCTTGGGGAGTTTCAAAAGCCCTGAACTGCAGTTCCTGTTTGCAATTCCAATAAAATTATCCCAGTGGCATGGATGCTGAACTAGCCAACCATCCCCTCCCCAGCATGCCAGTGACCCACTTCCCAGTGGGAGGGCTTCCACTTTGCCAAGTCTGTGGTGGGATACACAGATGCTACCCACAGGATGGTATTTTCACATGACACCCAGAGGAAAATTGAATACCTTGGGAAAGCAGATTTTATTCAAAACTATTATTTCTTCATTAGGTCAAAAACGTATAGTAAGAATTAGAAAATGGGCTCTGATTTTATTGATGAGAAGTAGCACCTTTAGTTAAAACTGCACAAAGAATGAGCATGTTGGATTTCCTTAAATATTACTGACGCTGTGTGGACTTTACATGAAATCCCTTGCTAGTATGTTAGCATCTGAGTATGTTCCATGATGTTTGCATATTGATCGAAACACAATTGCCCTCTGATACTCCCCTGGAATGCATTATTTGAGCTGTGAAAACTTGACATATCAAGAACAATGAATGACGCTATCTGACATAGGTGAATCAAAAGAAGGTAAGTGTCCTTTTTGGGGTTTTGAGTGGATTCTGTGACAACCAGTGAACTACCGACAGCAGTCTAATTGCATGAAAAATTTCGCGGTGTACCTCTTAATGTACCAGCTCCACTGCTCCTTCCTCTAAACAGCCACTGTCCTTGGCATCACAGCTTGTGTCTTTCTTTTTGATATGTGTGAGTATTTGCAGATGATAAAATGTTTCAATAGAAGAGCCTTAGAAATAGTCTACTCTGACCCTTGATCTTCTCATTTTTTCATATGAAGAATCTGAGTCCTGAAGAGAAAGGGGATCCCTATTTTAGGGTCTCTCTCAAAAACTTGAGTTAAGGGCTCTTGCCCTGGATGAACTCTAGTCTGCATGTGGTGCCTATTTGTGAGTATCTGTGGCTGTAACACAACACTAGATTCTTCCAATATATTTTCTTCTAGATAGAGACCTGTTGTGAAAGTGTTAGACAGTCAGTCATGTCTGATTCTTTGCAACCCCGTGGACTGTAGCCTGCCAGGTTCCCCTGTCCATGGAATTCTCCACGTAAGAATAGCAGCTGGGTTGCCATTCCCTTCTCTAGAGGTTCTTTCTGACTCAGGAATCGAACCTGGGTCTCTTGCATTGTAGGCAGATCCTTTACCTTTTGAGCTACCAGGGAAGTCCTACTTTTTCCCAAATGATTTGAAATTCCTGCTGATATTTTCCTTCCATTAGGCAATATTGTTCCTTCCTGGGGGGACAGTTTGTTAAAGAAAGAATCAGGGGTATTAGCGTGGGTGAGCCAAGGCGGACAAAGAGGTCTTCCATTGTTGCTTCATAGGGATGGCTGGCAGCCAGCTGTAGGAAACACAAGGTGTGTATTGGACATATGCTGCTGCTCTGAGAACAACGGGGAAAAAGGGAAAGGTTAAGACAAAAGCAAAATAATAGGTGTATCCACAGGCTGTCTGCTGCCACATAGGGGGGACAAAGAAAAGGATGTCGCCTTGAGGAAGGCAACTGCTTCCATCTTCTGAGCTTTTGAAAAAGGTGATGTTAACCACAGGGCGGCAGGAAGAACAGCAGTGGGGAGGAGAGAGAAACAGAACGCCGAATGTTCCTCGCAGAAACGTTTGCTCCAGGTTGCGCTGCTTAGTGGGCTGTGAAATCACAATTAACAGAGCAAGGGTTTTGTAAGTGAGCCGAAGCTGCTTCCAATTACATCCCGCTATTAGCTGCAATTAGAACGACCACACTGAACAACTCTGTGGTCACTGGACTGTGATACGGCCTTGAATAAATCATTAATAAAAACGTTGGATGATAGTATCCCTTGCTGTGTGGCTATTTTAGATCTTGGCCGTTTCGGATGTTTGCCAGGGTGGGCTGCTGAAGCAGGAAATGGGTTGAGTAGAATTGGCAACCAGAGCTGATGGTCCTAACATATTCCGACAGAGTCTGCCTGAGGTTTCCATTTACGTTTCTGCGTACTTCTGCCAGGATTATACCTGGACTCTGCTGCATGCGGTTTAGGCTAAACCTCTTCAGTGCCTAATTTGTAGACGGATGAGTGGGAGCTCATAGCACACACTGAGCCTTTATGGAAATAGAGGCTTTGATTTATGTAGAAGATCAAATGTATTCAATATCACAATTGCCATTTAGGAAATACAATGAGCTCACAGAAAATATGGCTTAAAATATAAAAAAAGAAATCCCCTGTCAATTTTCTCTTAAAATAATGGCTTTCAAATCCTTTTTGCCCCCCAAGATATGAGAGGATCCATTATCATGTTCTGAGACATATTAGTGAGGGTCTAGAAGCTATAAAGGAGAGCACATTTTAGGGATGAAACATCACGTTGTTGAGTGTACTGCAACTTAGTTAAGCAGTTGTGGCAGCTGACTCTTCCCATGGCTCAAGGGTGTTGGTTGAAATTTTTCTCTGGGTAATTGGATGTGTAATGGAATCATGGACACTTACATGTGGAAGTGAGCTTACAAGCTGTCTCCTCCAGTTCCTCTCAGGATCTGGAGCAGTGAGCAGTGTCGTCTGCATTATTAAATCAGAACAAAATCAGAACGAAGACTAGAATTCAGTTTATGACTCCGGAGTCCTCTGAGCGTGTTGTCTCCGTGGGAAGAGTCAGTGCTTTGCTCTGCTCAGCTGCAAAATCAGTGCAGAGTGGACACTGGAATCTGAAGCCTGTGTGAGACATTTGACTCCTTCCAGCTATTGTCAGGCCAAATTTGTGTGACATTTGCCAACCCTGTTATTCAAACAAGCTGATTGTAAATGGTCTGCTCTACCCAAGAATCACTAAAAGTACCACTGGATCTCTTGTCCAATGTGCTTTTTGAGTAAAGTGGTATAAGCCCTGTGAAATTTGGCCTTAGCAAATGCACCAGGCTAGAGATTCAGCTTGCCTTAGAGGTGAAACAAATGTGATGAAGGCCATGGATGGACTCTGATGAGTTACACGGCCGTGGGCAGTCTCTGAATTCCAGTTATCCAGTCTGTACAACCAAGGGGTTGAGCTGAATGGTCAGTGTTCTCTAGCTTGCATATTTTGTTTTCCATCTTAAATTTGTGGTTGACACATATTTCTGGAATTCTAGAGGTCTATTTAACTTAATAACACTTTTCTCTCCTCTCAAATACAGCATAGACTTTTACTGAAGTCATTCAAAAAAAATATATATATATATATCCTTTTCTGCATATGGTTAACCCCCGATGAGTCATGTATTTGGTTTGATACCTCAGTTCAGGGCTACGTTAGACCCATCCCGCCGTTCTTTCTTATTTGTTCTCCCTCCTTACCCACCAAGCATAGAACACAAACAAATTAGTCATAAGATAAAGATTAGAGAGCCTGATGAGGAAACAATTAGAAAATGTGCTCAGGTACTCAATATTTTTGAAAGATACTGAACATCTGAGGCCTACCTAGAAGAAGCTTTGTATTTTTGGCAATGTTGGAAAAAAAGTCAGGGAGAAAACTATGAAAAGTAAGAATAGTTATTAAGGGCCTATCTTGCATTAAGTATGAGACTAGAAGAGGAGACATAGCCATAGATTCCTAATTTGGTCCTCTCCATCAGTCCTTCATTTAAACCAATGTTAATTAATGCACTGACATGACTGGAACTCAAGATACGCAAGTGAATGGGACAAGTCAGGTCTTTGTCCTTTGTCCTAAAGTGAGCCATTTAATCAAATAAATATATTATCTTTAACTTTACTCTAAAGTTCCTGTGCTTTTGTAAAACTATGGATTTCTTCTAGAAGCTTTGGAAATATGACCTCTCTTCTAAAAATTCCTCCTAGCCATCTATATTTTAAAAGATCAGATGTGAATATATTCTACTATAATGATGACATAGCATATTTTGTCCAAAGAATTCTCACTCCAAAGGTCCAGTTTCCCAGTCTGTTAAGTTCTGGGTGAGCAGTCCTGCAGGAAGGTGTTCATGTAGTGTTGGAACTGGAGGCAGAGCACGGTCCTGTAACTACACCAAGGTCACTGGCTGAGGTGGCAGAAAGTCCTAGATTCAAGGTGTTTGCAGGTGTCTAGGGAAGATTTCTGGTTATATTTTTTTCACCTTCATGACTGTTCAGTCAGATTTTCCAGTGTACAAATTGCCAGGTTTGGAGGGTGGTGTTCTAAATCTAAGTCTGTCTTCTCCAAGGTAGGCCAGTGCTAAAACAAGAGAGAGCTCTCTCTACCCTTGGCCAGTGCCCCACTCTACCCCAGTGGCGTGGCTGTGAGTAATTAGATAAAGCACGCGTCCCACTGCCCTTGGGGGCTTTGGGTACACCTGCCAAGTCAAATGCACTTTATCTCAGTCAAGCACTGGCCTGACCCTCTGCTGTGGCCAAATGCCCAGGCAGTTCGCTGCTGTTTGACAAAGCCAACTGGAGAAGAAAATGACCCAAATGCCAGCACTGGGAGAGTTATGAGCTGGAAAGGAAATTTCCATAAGGTAAAATGCAAATGAGAAAGCCTGGCTTTTCTTTGCCACATAAATCAGCCACTTATCACATGGGGCCATGAGACGCCAAGACAGCCAGTGGACCCAGACTCGGCCACAGCAGAGGGAAGCAGCATGTATTGGTGTTAGCTAAGAGCCCAAGGCCAGGGCGTGAGAAATCAAGCAGAGCCCACTTCTGCTTCTGCCGGTTACCATTCACATACTTCCAAGGCTGCTTTTTTGGGTATCTTTTGTAAGGCACATCCCCTTCTGTACTGTAGAGAATCATCTCTGCACTTGTTTTGGTCACCATGCTAGAACTCTTGTAAGCTCCTTGGTGGTCCATTCACTTCCTCATTCCTCTGTTCATGCGTGAGAATGTTGCCACACAGAAGGAATTTAACTCTTACCTCTGAGATGATGGTGCTCATCGTCGCCCCCATGTTGCTCTGGGAGCAGGAGGTTGGAAGCTTCTCCAGTGACCTTGTGGAAACTCTCAGCATGTGGTCTGTTTGGAATCTTTGTGTCTCCTTCTGAGCCTCACACTCCTATGGGCGCTATTTCCTCTTGGTGGGACTTAGTGATGGGTAGTTGTTCTTGCTTTCCATTGCAGAAAAAAATTTTTTTCAGGGGCCCAGACTATGTGGGAGAGACACCCATGTGACATTAGGCTGCTACACAGGGCAAGAGCTTCTGGTTCCACGTGTCTGCTATAGCTCTCCTTGAAGAACTTGAGCATTGTTGATTGTGATCTTAAACAACCCTTGGTGTCTTAGTTTTCTCATCTGTGAGATAATACTAATAACACTTCCCAAGGTTGTTCATAAACTTAAATGAGAAAATGCTCATGGATGTGCTCTGTTTTATATATATATGTATATATATATATAAGGCCAAACACCTCATAGTGGACTATCTCATTGTCATAGTCTAAGCCAGCCCACTTCTTGAGGAATTACATATGAAAGTGACTTGGGTCAAATTTAAATTGATTAGTGTATATATAATAGATTTGGAGGAGGTGCTGAACACTCCCTTCTCACTCACAGAGATCCTGGTGCTTAGCCTCTTTTACAAAGCCTGCAAACTGCAATTCTGCTATGAGATTTACTTTTTATACCCATAAGTCTCTTGTGATAATACAGATTCCACTGGGCAAGATAAATATCACAAACTTTTTTTCAATCCATAGAGGACATTTTAAGTACTTAGGGGTGAGTAGTTACTAATAAAAGTTCTAAAAATAAGCATTGTCAACCTTCCAATCCCTGGTCACAGGGATATGGTATGGTCAGGGTTACAGATCGAATATCAGAATAAGAAAAACAATGTGATTTCAAAAGGGAAAAGAATATGAGATGTGAACAGTTTTTAGCAGAAAGGGAATAATGGAAGGACCATGCAGTCTCTATAAATTCTCTCTACTTTTTTGTAGTTTTCTTTTGATCTTTCAGAGACTGTGCTTTTCTGAATCATTGAGGTGCATCTCTGTGTGTGATAAGGGAGAAAATGTACATCTTACAGCTCATGGTAACTTGGAATATAGCGAATACCTTTCTGTTTTTCTGACAAAGTTCTTATTTCAAGGTGAAAGCAGAAAATTTTAATTGAATCTTCTGTTGTTTTCATTTTCCATTCAGTTCAGTTCACTTCAGTCACTCAGTCATGTCCAACACTTTGTGATCACATGGACTGCAGCATGCCAGGCCTTCCTGTCCATCACCAACTCACAGTTTACTCAAATTCATGTCCATCGAATAGCTGATGCCATCCAACCATGTGATCTTCTGTTGTCCCCTTCTCCTTCCAACTTCAATCTTTCCCAGCATTAGGGTCTTCTCAAATGAGTCAGTTCTTCGCATCAGGTGGCTAAAATATTAGGGTTTCAGCTTCAGCATCAGTCCTTCCAATGAATATTCCGGACTGATTTCCTTTAGGATTGATTGGTTGGATCTCCTTGCTGTCCAAGGGACTGTCAAGAGTCTTCTCCAACACCATAGTTCAAGAGCATCAATTCTTCCACACTCAGCTTTCTTTATAGTCCAACTCTCACATCCATACATGACCACTGGAAAAACCATAGTTTTGACTAGACAGACCTTTGTTGGCAAAGTAATGTCTCTGCTTTTTAATAAACTGTCTAGGTTGGTCATAACTTTTATTCCAAGGAGCAAGCATCTTTCAATTTCATGGCTGCAGTCACCATCTGCAGTGATTTTGGAGGCCCCCAAAATAAAGTCTGCCATTGATTCCACTGTTTCCCCATCTATTTACCATGAAATGATGGGACCAGATGCCAAGATCTTAGTTTTCTGAATATTGAGTTGTAAGCCAACTTTTTCAATCTCCTCTTCACTTTCATCAAGAGGCTCTTTAGTTCTTCTTGGCTTTCTGACATTAGGGTATTATCATCTGCATATCTGAGGGTATTGATATTTCTCCCGGCAATTCTGATTCCAGTTTGTGCTTCATCCAGTCCAACATTTCTCATGATGTACTCTGAATATAAGTTAAATAAGCAGGGCGACAATATGCAGCCTTGACATACTCCTTTCCTGATTTGGAACCAGTGTGTTGTTCCATATCTAGTTCTAACTGTTGCTTCTTGACCTGCATATAGATTTCTCAGGAGGCAGGTCAGGTGGTCTGGTATTCCCATCTCTTAAAGAACTTTCCACAGTTTGTCCTGATCCACACAGTCAAAGGCTTTGGCATAGTTAATAAAGCAAAAGTATATGTTTTTTCTTGCTTTTTCAATGATCCAATGGATGTTGGCAATTTGATTTCTGGTTCCTCTGCCTTTTCTAAATCCAGCTCAAACAATCTGGAATTTCATGGTTGTACTGTTGAAGCCTGGTTTGGAGAATTTTGAGCATTACTTTGCTAGCGTGTAAGATGAGTGCAATTGTGCGGTAGTTTGAGCATTTTCCATTATCTGACATTAAAACATACATAGAGAGTGACTACTGCATTGTTTATATTTTTGCATGAAACATATAATGTGTGAGAATTTACACTTTCAAAATGATGATGCCATATAGAACAACACAGTGAGAAAGTCCTCACTTTGTAGTCAGACTTGTGTTTTAATCATGACTCTATGGATTATAAGCTCTTTGACTTTGGGCAAGTTATTTAACATTTCTGAGCTTCAGTTTGCTCATGTGGAAAGTGGTGATTATAATATTGATCTCTGGTTGTTCTTGTGATGATTAAACAAGATAATACATTCAAAATGTCTGGCATGTGGGAAACACCTCAAAGTGCTCCCACTGTTCTCTTTTTCTTAAATTCACAACTGTAGTAATGGAGAGCAGTCACAGAGAAGAAACAGAGCTCAGTTCTCCAGGTCTATGACACACCTTCCCTAGAGGGCTTTACAAAGTTCACCTTTATTTACAGTATGTATCTCTTGTGGGGGTGAAATGCACTAAGAATCCTTTGCTCAAAGAATGCTTTGCTCAAAACCCTCCCATAGCCTGATTTCCTACCTAAGCATGTCTAAACTCTTCTTCCTGATTTTCAAGTTCTTTTCATCTCTTCTGTACAGTGCCTTTCCAATGCTATTTCTTACCATCCTGCCTTATTCTCTATTACATATCTTCTACTTTACTCATGGTATGGCAGGTGGTAGTTCCCCAAAATATTTCTGGTCCTACATGCTTCCAGAAATTTGCCACTCTCTCTCAAGAGGTGGAATCTATTTTCCATCCTTGTAAGGCTGGGTAGGATTTTGTGACTTCCTTATGAAGAGAATGAGGTGGAGATGCCAGCGGCTGTGTGACCTTAAGGTGTAAAAGGGACAAGATTTTTTTGCTTCTGCTGCTTTCTCTCTCTCGGGATGCTCACCTTTAGAGCCGGACACCTTACTGGGAAGAAGCTGAGCAGCACGTGGAGAGGCATCCTGCAAGAGTTTCAGGTGGCAGCACCTGCAGGGGTCCCAGCAGACATCCAGGCTCCAGCAGCAGACATTTGAGAACACATATATTCCAGCCCCCAGTCCTGGGCAGCCCCAGATAGGATGAATGGAAGAGAGGTGAAATGTCTCCATCAAGCTCTGGCAAAATGGCAGCTTCAGGAGGAAAAGTAATGTCATCATCTTAAGCCATTAAGTTTTGAGTAGTTTGCTACTCAGCAATAGAGAAGCATAACAACTTGGGAGAAATGATTCCCATTTATATTTAAAGATTTTGATGGTAAAAAGCATTTCTTCTTTGTTCTGTACTTGGAGGAGAAATCAGTGCTGGGCATATGACTGAGTGACTTCACTTTCACTTTTCACTTTCATGCATTGGAGAAGGGAATAGCAAGCCACTCCAGGGTTCTTGCCTGGAGAATCCCACGGACAGGGGAGCCTGGTGGGGCTGTTGGACATGACTGAAGTGACTTAGCAGCAGCAGCAGCAGCATACAACATATAAAACAAAAATGGTCCTTGGTGATCATCTAATCAAATCATCCCAGAGCTGAATTTTTGGAAAATAGATATCCTGGGCTTTATTTCTTGTGATTCTGATGAAGAAGATCTAGGGTTGTATCCAGAAATATAGTTAAAGCCTTCTGATGAGTTTCTGGATTTGGAAACCACCACCAAACTCTTCTGACCGTAAGGTTGCAGAAATAGCTCCAGAGGCAGGGTAGCAACGCACATAAGGTAGCAAAGCAAACGGGCAGAATTGAAGGTGGAGCTCGGCTCTTGTGTCACTCACACTGGCTTGGCTTTGGAAACACCTTTCTTCATGGATAACTCAACACAGTTGGCTCTAGACGTTAACTCACTTCCTGAACCACCTGTTCTTCTGTGGGTAATTTCGGCTCTGACTTCAGTTAAGGTTCAAAAGGTGCGTTCAGGTGGTCTTAGTTCAATAGTTACCAAACTGAGCATGATCAGAAACACCTGGAGTGGGCGTTGAACCACAAATGGCCAGGCTCCACCCATAGCGTTTCTATTTTTGGAGATCTGGAGAGCACTCAGGAACCTGAATCCCAGCAAGCTTTCAGCTGACATGGACACTGGTGGTCTGGGCTGGCTCTTTGAGAATCAACTCATTCCCTTCAGGTACAGTTAAGACGCTTCTGCTTTCTAATTCCGTCCAAATGTGGCAAGTTGGTATATGTGTGTAGTTGGCCCTTGGAAAACACGAGCTTGAATGCATGGGTTCACTTACAAGCAGATATTTTTGGTAGTGAATACTAGGGTACTACATGGTCTGTGACTGGCCGAGCCTGCTGATGTGGAGGAGCTCTGAATGTGGAGGAACTGTGCATTTGAATGCAGACTGCAAATGATACACGGATTAACCTCTGCATTGATGTAACTGCAATATCAACCAATTTAGGAATTCTTTTCCCTCTTTTTTGCCTCCTAGAGACAGAATTATGCATGATTATGATATTTTTTTAGCTTTTTAAAGATGGCTGGGGGTGTCAGCTCTGACCAAAGCAGTTTCCTCAAGTTGAAGTGATGCCTTTGGCTGAGTGGGCCGCAGGTAGCAGGCACCCAGAGACCTGGGAGTATTGATTCTTGCATGTCCGTCAATCGGCACGATCAGTAACCCATGACACCAAGGGAAGTATCCAATCTCAGCAGTTCGAAAACGTCAGGCAGCCGGTCTGTAGGCTTGGCCACTTTTTCGCTCTTTCCTTATGATCCTTAGGTACGTGAAATATTTCTGTACTCTCACAAAGTCTGGGAAGAAAGGGCTCTTGAAAACTCAGCAGGAGGGGGAACTAGTGGCATTGAGAGGACTGTTTTCTCTTTGTATGACTGCCAAGGTCAGTCCACACTTATACGTATATTTCTGCCTTCCTCTGCCTGCAAATGTTGAATTAGACATGAACTGTACAGGTTGATCTCTACCTCTGCAGTTGACATGCTTACAATGCTCTAAAGAATAGAACACCACAGGGACAAGTGGATGAAGTGAAAATCATTTCCATCACCCTGGGAGGAAGATGACAGATCAATCAGGCAAGTTCTGGATGAATGAAGTCAATGAGTTGGAAGTCCTTGCAAAGGGCTTTTTTCTGCTTTTTCAAGTCTTCAGCCAGTTAGAAGATTGATTTTTGAAATAACCAAAGAATTTTTAAGAATGTTTTTGCTTCGTTGAAATCAACTCTAGCTTACTTCTCCCATACTTTGACTTTTGAATTTTGAATTGGTTCTCGAAATTTCCTTATGCACTTAAACAATTCAGTTGGGTTTTAGATCACAAACTTTCTTCTGCAACTTGATTTTGGATAGGCAGAATTTTTTTTATTTATTAAAAAAAAATCTGGTTGGTTTTATGTTTTTCAATGGCAACAAAACTTGCTATTTTAAGTTTTATATTGTCAAAAATTCTTGCTTTTTAAATGGGCTTAGTGTCCATTTTTGTCACTAAGTCCAATGCAGTTTTACTGTGGAATATTTTACCTCATCTTCTGCTCCTTGGTCTTGATTTTCCAGGTTAAGAGAGCATGAATTACTCCTAGAATGGGTTACTCTAAGGAAGGACAGGCTACATTTATTTTTTCTCCTCACAGTAGAAGCTGGACTAATGGAATGGTTATCAGATCTTATTAACTACCTGTTCAGCTGTTACTAACTTCACAATCAGAAAATTTTCTCTTTTTTCTCACTTCCTACAGTTTTTCATTCATAGTGGATGTACTATTTTTCTTCATTTATTTCGGTCGCTTTTTCTTCCTGATTGGTAAATTTTCTCATTTATATTTGGTTTGCTTAAATTTGATTATCCTTGTGGACATTTTCTTCAGGTTTGGATGTTTTGTTTTTGGTGTTAATTTGAACTGTAATAATAATAGCTAATGTTTTTGAACACTGACAATTGTGTCAGGCACATTTTGTGAATCCAAACATTGTTTTGTTTAATCTTCACAACTTCCTGGTGAACTAAATTATACTATTATTCACATTTTAGAGATGAGGAAATTGAAGGAAATGAAAATATGTAAGTTCTCAAAGAACATAAAACTGGTTCAATTCAGTTCAGTTGTTCAGTTGTGTCCAACTCTATGCGACCCAATGGACTGCAGCACGCCAGGCCTCCCTGTCCATCACCAACTCCCGGAGATAACTCAAACTTATGTCCGTTGAGTTTGAGTCGATGTCAGTGATGCCATCGAACTATTTCATCTCATAAAACTGGTACAAAGGACTTAATCATTTATTACTATATCCTAAGTAATCTACTTTCCTCGTCTTCTACGGGTAATTTTGGCTCTGATTTTACTTCAGTTAAGGTTCAAAAGGTGCGTTCAGGTGGTCTTAGTTCAATAGTTACCAAACTGAGTACGATCAGAAACACCTGGAGTGGGCGTTGAACACAAATGGCCAGGCTCCACCCATAGCGTTTCTATTGAGGTCTGGCAAGCATTCCCGAATCTGAAACCTCAGCAAGCTTCCAGCTGACGTGGACACTGGTGGTCTGGGCTGGCTCTTTGAGAATCAACTCATTCCCTTCAGGTACAGTTAAGACGCTTCTACTTTCTAATTCCGTCCAAATGTGGCAAGTTGGTATATGTGTGTAGTTGGCCCTTGGAAAACACGAGCTTGAATGCGTGGGTTCACTTACAAGCAGATATTTTTAGTAGTGAATACTAGGGTACTACATGGTCTGTGACTGGCCGAGCCTGCTGATGTGGAGGAGCTCTGAATGTGGAGGACCTGTGCATTTGAAGGCAGACTATAAATGATACACAGATTAACCTCTGCACTGATGTAACTGTAATATCAACCAATTTAGGAATTCTTTTCCCTCTTTTTTGCCTCCTAGAGACAGAATTATGCATGATTATGATTTTTCTTTTAGCTTTTTAAAGATGGCTGGGGGTGTCAGCTCTGACCAAAGCAGTTTCCTCAAGTTGAAGTGATGCCTTTGGCTGAGTGGGCCGCAGGTAGCAGGCACCCAGAGACCTGGAAATATTGATTCTTGCAAGTCCGTCAGTCGGCACAATCGGCAAACCCATGACACCAAGGGAAGTATCCAATCTTAACAGTTTGAAAATGTCAGGCAGCCGGTCTGTAGGCTTGGCCACTTTTTCGCTCTTTCCTTATGGTCCTTGCTTGCTGCAGTGGGTCTGATGGCGCAGAGAAGTGATCATGTGTCAAAGCCTCGCTAGTCTTTGTTTTTAGTCATTGACCTTTCTCATCTGCCCCTCAATTTTTATCAGAGGCAGCCGTCCTTGGCTCCATGTTTTGGGCTGTTGGTAGAACCCTGAATTGATGGCCATTACATGATTGTATGAAGTGTTTAGGAAAGACGTGAGAAGATGAGGGAGACCAGAGGTTCCAGAGAGAACCAGCTACACCGTGTAGGAGTAGAAAGGGCAACATTCTTATAACAGGTCAGCAGAGACGCTCACAGGGCATCTCAAAATGAAGGGACGCAAGTGTGCCTCCCCTGCCCTTCACCTACAGTTCCACAAGCTGATGAACGTGGGCCGTGGAAATGGTGCTCCGATTTAAACTGTAGGTGCACTCTAACTCTGAGGCAGTACTGGTGTTCTACGCTTCTTTCAGTACCAGCCATGCAGTGATAAGGCACTGAGTTGACAAGTTCAGAAACCTCCCCGTGTACCCCCAGGGCCTCCTGCCTCAGGAGCCTCAATTCGGAATAAAAATGAGTTGTGCTTTGGAGTTTGTGAAGTGTGTGATCTTGGGCAAGTCATGTAACTTCTCTGAGGATCTGTTTCCTCATCTGTAAGATGAGGGAAAAGAACATTGGCTTCACATGGAAGTTGTGAAGGTGAAATAAAGTTAAGTGAGGTAGTGAATTGAAGAGCCGAGTGTCTGGCTTTATATTTGACTTTTGAGTTCTGTTACTATCTGATACAGTGAATCCAGCTTTGTATCTTGTATTCTAAAATGTGACCTCTGCCACAGTTGGGCTGGTTTCCTCCCGGTGCCACGAACAGGGCACTTTGTTCTCCTTGACTGTGTTTACAAGTGTCCATGCCCTTTCCTTGCTGAGCTAAAATTGTGGAGATTTGGTGTCTCTCAGGATGGTTTCATTTTCTGGTCTATCTGGGAGCAGGATTTGGCTGAGGAGGGGCAATGGCTGTGAATATAGTCAGTGGGAAATCATTCCGTCACTAGTTCCTGAGACTCTTTTCTCTTTCCATGCCTGGGGTGGGCAGGGAGCATCCTTAAGAGAGAAATCTATGGCTCCTTCCTGCCCTTTGCTCCTTGCCATTCGGCCAGGGATGCTAAATGCTCCATCACATGGCTGCCCACAAAATATTCCCAGCAAAGCAGAGCTTCTGAAGCTGGGAAATGTTCTTGTGTCAAATCTGACAAAGGAGTATCTAATTGGTGGGGAAAATGTGTACCATAGATTTCACAGAGAACAACGTGGGTCATGTGAGAGTATTTATCCTTCATAATGAGAGTATTTATCCTCCTTGCCTGGTCTGCCAGCTTACAGATTATCTGCTGCTAATGCTGACTGTTTCATTATGGCTTTACCAATATATTTCAACCTCTTTTCTTCCATAGCTGTTTTAAAGACCATATTGTTTTATATCATGCCCTGTGCTTGCAGAGGCCATGTGAACCTTATAAACCACAGCAAAGCTGCCCCTCTGTAAATTTCTGGAGATCTGTGTGTCCCAGAGATATGGCATAAAGAATATTTTTATTAAACTCTTCTCAGATATACTTTTTTGAAGATGAGCAAACTATGGTAGATCAAAACTCATGTTGAGAGAGCAGTTCCTGTCCTTAATATTGTTAACAAGCCAGGCCTTTCATTATGTGGCTATTTTTATGTTACATACTTGCTCATTTACTGTTTGCAAGAAACCTATGAAGTAGGTGTGGTTAGTTCTGTTTTACAAGTGAAGTAGCCAGTGTTCAGAGAAGCTCAGTAAGGGTGAGAAGAGCACAGGACTGGAATCTCACTCAGCCTTTTGTTCTGAGCCTAGTTCTGTATTCTCTTGTGTCCTTGGGCAGGTCAGCAAGCCCTAAACTTGTTTTAGCATCCATAAAATCCACTCTTTGTGATAATACATGTCAAGTGCTAAATGCTTGGTCCTTGACACTTGTTAAACATTAACTCTCACCAGTGAGAAGCACAGTCAGGAGTCAGATCTGGAACTTTCCATTCCCTAAGTCCATCCTCTTGAGCCCAAGGCTGTGCTTGTTTCTATTCCTGTGCTGAACTAAAATCTGATCCGGCAGGTGCTTATGGCTATTTATGAAAGAACCACAGAAACTATCATTTTTGAAGTGGAATTAGATGGTTTATATTGTTTATGGGCCCTAATAGTATTCAGGACTTCTGTCACAAGAGTTAAAATAGATATGCGTTTTTTTTTTTTCTGATGAATGTATTAGGAGAATTTCATTAGGTATGGATTCAATTAAAAAAAAAAAAAAAACAGGCAAATTTTGCTAGAGTTCTGGGAAAGCGTGTCAGTTATTCACCAAATCTAGTTCTTCGTCTCCTTGGATGCACTGAGCAAGATAATATACCCCAACCTCTCGTGCCTGAATTCAGCCAGTGGAAGGTGAGTGGGGTATGGCTCCTGTAAACCTCCTCATTGGCTTGTCTCCATGTTCTTTTTCCTTCCCTGCTGAACTGAAGGAAAGCACAGGAGCCTTGGAAGCCAGCTACAAAATGTGGCACAGCCATACATGAAAAATACCTGGGTCTCTGGATCATGCTTGGGTAACTGCTACCCATCCATCTAAAACACTCCAGTGGAATTTACATGCTCAAAATATAGCTTTCTTTTGTGCTGGGACATGATCCCTCTTGGGATTTGTTTGTTACATCAAACAAATGTCTCACAGACTTTGGCAAGGATGCCAACCAGATTGACTGAGAACCTGCCTCTTTTAATGAGTCAAGGTTCACCACCTGCTTGCAGGAAAAATGAACTGGCACATGGCCCCTGGAGAGCACCTTGAGTCTCTTCCACCTTTCTGCCTGCCAGCTTGGAAGGATCCTCACACACCTCCCGTTAGAATCAGCGTTTATCCATCAGCTCTATCCCCCGTCCACGTGTTCTTCAGTGCTAAGTGTTCTTTTGTATCATGTATCATCATATCATATCGTACTATATCATAGCAGTCAGGACAATTCAGATAGAATTTAAAATTTAATTCACCTCACAACTGCTTTAAACACAGTGGGAAAATAAGCTGGGAAGACCTGCGGGCTCCTTGTGCTTCCGCTGCTTAATGACCATGTAGCCTCGGGCAAACCTCCTTTTCTCTTAAACTCAGTTTCCTTGTCTGTAAAATGTGATCAATTCTTATGCTGCTTCTCTCCTGCAATGCTTTGAGGATGGACATACTATTTATGCAAGTTTTCAAGGAATTGCAAAGTGCTCTATATGGCATTATAACTAACATTTGTATAAAAATGTGCACCCTGGAAAATCCCATGGACAGAAGAGCCTGGCAGGCTACAGTCCATGGGGTTGCAAATAGTTGGACACAATTGAGCAACTAACACTTTTCACTTTTGCAGTCTTTATATTAAAATGGTATTTACTACTTAGTCTGATTACCCGATTTCTTTTTATTTATGAAAGGCAATATGGTGTATTAAAACAAATTGATAGACATCTTTCTTGGAATCTTACATTCCAGTGCTTACTAGTTGTATGAACTAGGAATTTATTGAGCTAGTAGCTTCATGGCTTGGTTTTATTATCTGAGTTTTAGTTAACAATGCCTACTTTGCAGAGAGTTGTGAAGCCAAATAAATGCTGGCAAGTTAGGCACTGAAAAATATAAAAGATAATATATTTGAAGGATTTACAGCAGGTCAAGATAATTCCAGCATTAGTAACTATCTGTATGCATATTAGCAAATATTTAACAGTGGAGGCAAGGAAGCAGACAAACAATACTGAAGAATTAGAAGTCACCATCAATTGGAAGACAGGTGAAGTATCTTAGAGAGTATAATGCTAACCATGGGAATATTATTTTGTATGACTTCTCAAATTTCTAAATCTGTGTAATGTTTGTAAGAACTAAGGCTCCACATAGTTTCTTGTATGAGGAGTGCAGTGATTGACAGCCAGGCAGATCTGCTCTTAGCGAGGACTGAAGGCTGGAAAGGAGGCAGGGTAACAGCAGGGAGATCACATTGTCATCATCAACCATGTGTTGTCACTCTTTCTCAGTCCAGCTATGTTAACACAGTTTCTCTTCAGATCCCTGTGGTCTCTTGTAGATGAAGCTTCCCTGTCACATTGAGATTTTGATCCAGTTTCATATGCAAATAGAGAAAGACTATCCTCTCCACTCCCTTCTTTCATTCCCTTCCAGTCATTTTAACAAATATGTGAGACCATTACTGATAGTAATAATGATAAACTCTCACACATTATAAGTAGAAAAGCTTTTGCAGTAGTCACGTATTGTTCTCTCTTGCATATAAGGGAAGGAAATTCATTTGAGTGTGTGTAAAAGAGAACTGAGCCAGAGTGGAAGAGGAGAGGAGTTGGAAGGAGCTGTGGGAGTGGAAATACAAATAAAAATGATGGGTGAGGAAAAGATGGAGGAGAAGAGGGGGACGAGAAGAATTTGGTTAGATCCCAAACTATGCATGAATGGAAATACACCTCTGGTGTACCTTTGTCTGTGAAGGACGTTTGTATCATTAGAGGGTGTTGTTCTAGAATGAAGCTGCCTGCAGAGAAATTTCCTATGTGACATTTCTGGGCATATGGAGCTCTTTTTCTTTGTAAGTATATACTGGGGCTCCCTAACCTTAACATGTCCGTGAAGAGATTAATGGCTTATGACTAATTCCATGTTATTGATGGAGAGAAATAGGGGAGAGAAACTGAATCCAAAAGTAATCTCTAAATTTTATTTTAACCCATAGTTTCAAATGGCAGAACTGTTAGCAGGCACCAGAAGTGATGGATTTAGTGTTGCCTCCTACCTGCCTGGAACCTCTCCCAGAAAAGGAACTAATTGAGTAATGAACTGGCTCAAATCAGTGAGCAATAGAGGTGATGGAGAGATCAAAGGCTTTAAAAGAGGTGTGCTGTGTAATTCATGCTGAGCTGCTGTTTAACCTATCCTTTTATCTTCCTTGAACAATTAGTAGTTAGAAGTAGAAGAAAATAACTCTTGAGTATCTCAAAACTCTATAGGACACCATTCATCTCCCTGGATGCTGTATGGAGTTCTCAACCTGGCATCTTCCTTTTTCTATGTTTTTTGGCTACTTTTAGGAATAAATGCTTGGCTTCAGCAAAACGAGATTGCTCCCTGTTTCCCTGCTACATCTTTGCTTCATTAGAAGTCCCTTTCTTTTGCCCAGTCTTTATACATTCTGTTTCTTGAATATACAAGTCAACTCTTACCTTATCCATGAGGCCCTTTTCTAACCCAGTGTTTGTGTGTGCACTTCTAAACCTTGGCCCATCCCTCTGGAGTGACAGATGCTGCCCATCTGTAGGCTCATGTGTCCCTGGCACTTCCCAGAGGGAAGAATGACAAGAGCCTCAAGGCAGCTGTTTTCTGGATTTAACCTCAGTCTTTTTTCTGTAGACTGGGAATCCAGTTATTTGAGGGAGTGAGCCTGTAAGTCTCAGCCTTTACTGTTTCCCCATCCTTTCTTTCGTCATGGAGTTTCTGTTTATATATTCTTCTGTTTTAGTTTTGCTGCCTAGTATCTCAGTTTCCTTCTGAGTCTGGATTCCAGTGCTGTCATCAGAGTCCATAGCACTTACTGAGATCACACTAGCCCTTTGCTTTGGTAAGTGTGGTGCTGGATGCTCCTTCAGCTATTTCTCCATTCTGTGAAATGAATGGCCACCCAGGGTCACCGCCCACCTTTCTTTAAGAGATACTTAATTCCTAATCTCTAGCTGCCACTGACTCCTCCTGCTACCTGAGTGACTATTGAAAAGTTACTGAATCTTTTTAAACCTTACTTTCCTCATATTGAAATTTTCTTAGTATTAATAGTATTACTTCATAGGACTGTTGGGAGAATGAACCTAGTTAATCCTTGGGACATTGCCTGCTGTACAGTACATGCTCAAATGTTAGCTATTATTATTGTTTATGCCCCTAGTATCGTTAGCAATATGCCGTCTCTGTTGAGGTACAGTCTCGGAGTTAACATTTTCTGTTTAAACCACACCTAAACTTGCCAAGCTCATTGGACATGAACCACTGCCTGTTTCCACGTTTGTTTTCCCAGTCCTCCTTGTCGTGTGCCTTAGGTTTATCTTCCCCTCCAGTTTGGGTCTGCCTCATACTTAGGTGTTCTTGAGCCTGACATGCTAGGAATTTGATATTTCTGTTCCTGAGATACCTAGTACACTTTGCCTTAAAACTTATTTACTCGTTTTATTCCTTCTCTGCTAAATTATAGACTCCTTATGGTCAGGGACCTTATCAATTACATTCTTATTTCTCCTAATATATCTTATATATGGAAGACTTATACATACATTTTAAATAATTGAAGTACTGTCTATGTAGAATATAATACACATCATAAAATTTTTCTTATTGCAGTATAGTTGATTTACAATGTTGTGTTAGTTTCACAACTAACAAAGTGAATCAGCTGTGCACCCACTCTTTTTCTAGATTCTTTTCCCATGTAGGCTATTACGGAGTACTGAATAGAGTTCCCTGTGCTATACAGTAGGTCATTATTACTCTAGTTATCTACTTTATATGTAGCAGTGTGTACATGTCAATCTCAATCTCCCAATTTATCCCTCTCCTTGCCCACCCCGCCTCAGTTGTTTGTTTTCTACATCCGTAACTCTATTTCTGGTTTGTAGATAAGTTCATTTGTACCCTTTTTCTGTATTCCGTATATAAGCCATATCAAATGATATTTGTCTTTCCCCATCTGACTTACTTCATTCAGTATGACAATCTCTGCGTGCCCCCGTGCTGCTGCAGATGATATTATTTCATTATTTTTAATGGCTGAATGATATTCCATTGTATATGTATACCACATCTTCTTTATCCATTTCTCTGTTGGTGAATGTTTCAGTTGCTTCCATGTCCTGGCTATTGTAAATAGTGCTGCAATTAATGTTAGAGGCATGTATCTTTTTGAATTATGGTTTTCTCTGGATATATCCCCAGAAATAGGATTTCTGGATCATATCCTAGTTCTGTTTTTTCAGTTGTTTTTAGGAACCTCCATATTGTTCTCCATAGTGGTTACACATTTTAAATTTTAATCTTTCAAATGCATGTACATCAATGTTCATCACAACTCTATTTAAAAAAGCCAAGGCATGGAAATAACCCAAATGCTTATCAAGAGATGATTGGTTTAAGAAGATGTGGCATATACATACAGACCCACATATACGATATATACATACATATCTATCTATATATATAATGGAATATTATTGTTTAATATTATTGTTTAGTTGCTAAGTCATATCCTACTCTTTTGAAACCCCATAGACTGTAGCCTGTCAGCCTCCTCTGTCCATGGGATTTCCCAGGCGAAAATACTGGAGTGGGTTGCCATTTCCTACTGTGGAGGAGCCTCCTGACCCAGAGATCAAACTTGTGTCTCCTGCATTGGCAGGCAGATTCTTTACCACTGAGCCACCTGGGAAAGTGCCTTAATGGAATATTACTCGGCTATTTAAAAAAAATGAAATATTGCCATTTGCAGCAACATGGGTGGATCTAGACATTACCATACTAAATGAAATAAGACAGAGAAAGACAAATACTATTTCAATATGATATCACTTCTATGTGGAATCTAAAAAATAATACAAACGAATCTATATGCAAAACAAACACTCACATAGAACACAAATGTATGCATGGTGTTTGGTAACTTCTGGCAAGATTTTCTTGTTTTGGAGTTACAACGTGGAACCCAGGAAGAATGTTGATGCGAATGCATACATGAGTGAGTGTGCATATGCACATGTGCCCTGTACATCAGTGTGGAGAGATGCTGGGGTGGGGAGCTTGTTAGAAGTCAGGTTCAGCAGTGCAGGGGGTAGTTAATGTCGGTGATGTTCCCAGAAGATGAAATGAAATAGTTGTAATTGTGAGTCATTTCTTGGGAAGAATAAAAAGAATTTGGTAATTGATTTTGTACAGTGAATAGAGAGAAAAATCAGAGATGATTCCTTGGATTCAAACCCAGGTGACTCGTAGTTCCAGTGGAGGATAGAATACTAAGGTTTAGAGAATAAGTGGTGAGAAAGTAGAAGGAGTGTAGACTATCTTGCCAGGCGACCTATTTTTAAGATCCAGGAGTATAAAACAGTTGGGAGAATGATGGTCTAATGAATACTTGTTATTTAGTTATTTTGAAAATTATTTTTGGAGTATGTTTCTACATCAGTTCAGTTCAGTCGCTCAGTTGTGTCCGACTCTTTGTGACCCCATGAATCGCAGCATGCCACATATGTGTATATATTTGAAGTTTCAGGAAAAATTCTAAGTTCTGTCTTTTCTGCAAATTTGGAAGAGATTAGATGGTTTCTAAAGTTATTAAGGGAAAAGATATAGATAGTGTGATTTCTGGAAAGCTGATTTTCCTTATGAAAATGCACAAAATTAATGGAGTAGCAAACACAATCTATAAAAATGAACACCTAGGAGACACCTGGGCCATTCCTTTCCACTGAGACCCATCATATTTTTAATAGTGTGACTGGTTGCCATAGTGGAAAGCTATTTTTTAATAGAAATTTAAATATGCTGGGCTATTGAAAGAGTGCAGTTGATCTTATATGATCAAAGCAATGATGAACTATGAGAACTATGATGGGACAGAACAAGACTTGTGAAATTATTTCTGTTTGACAGTAACATATGCAGACAATTTGTTCAGGTTCTGTTGGGAAAGTTAAACATGTAATTTGATACATAAATATGTGAAATCATAGTTTTCCTTTAACTTAGAACTGAGATATGAGCCCTAAGTGAATGGCTTCATTACTAATGAAAAAGGGTAAAGTTAGCACTAGAAATTATAGCTTTTGTCCATGACAGAAAAGCGTGTGTTTGGGATCAGAAACATAAAACAGCATTTTGTTCAAAACCACTTTTCAAAAGCCAGTAACAATATAGAGTCACTTCTGTGTGGAACCATGGGTAGCACGGGGATGCTGTCTAGAAAAATAAAGATGAATCCAGAGTGAGAAATAATACTACTGACACATGTTTTATGGCAGGCACTATTCTAAGAATCCCTGGAGAAGGGAAAGGCTACCCACTCCAGTTGCTGGCCTGTAGAATTCCATGGACTGTATAGATCATGCAGTCCCAAAGAGTCAGACACAACTTAGTGATTTTCACTTCACTATTCTAAGAATGTTAGATTAGCTATGTTATCTCACTTCATCCTTCTGACATCATCATGTGGTAAGCCCTGTCATCATCATTTTTTTAGGTGAAGAAACTGAGGTATAGAGAGGGGAAGAGAGTATTTTGCTTGAGGTTGATAGAGCTGGGATAAGAACCCAGGCAGTGCAGCTTACCCTGCCCAGGCAGGAGACATAAGAGACACAAGTTCAATCCCTGGGTTGGGAAGATCCCCTGGAGGAGAGCATGGCAACCCACTCCAGTATTCTTGCCTGGAGAATCCCCATGGACATAGGCCTGGTGGGCCACAGTCCATAGGGTTGCAAAGAGTTGGACACAATTAAAGTGACTTAGCCCATTGCAAATGCAATTTAGAAATAGAAACGCTTAACTATTATACCTTGCTATTTGTAAAGGACAGCAGCATTCTTCCACTTAAACATCTGCTTAAAAATGATTTCACAACAGGAAGCTAACTGGAAGTAATGCTTGGTGATTGCATCTGAATTCACTCTATGAAGATAGAATCAGAGCAGATAAGAGAGAGCTACTTTCTTTGGGGATAAATTGACTGTGACAACTGTAAACTCCTTATCTTGGGAGGTACTATTTTTAGACTTGGAAAAGATAGTCTAGCAAAAAAAAAAAAAAAAAAACAAACTTCTCTGCAAGTGAAGAAATTAAGTCTTTGGATTCTGTATCACTGTAAACCCTGTAACAATAATTGTGTACCTCCACCACTGCATTTCGCTGTGGGAAGCTTGGACTTAATTGCAATTACTTTACCAGTGTCATTGCCTGCTCATTTAACTCAATGATAAAATTCTGACCCATGGAACAGATGTGGACTTGGCTGCTCTGCTCTGGGTGTGGCAATGAAGGACAGTGAACATACAGGGAAAGCCACACCTGCCTACTCACAAGTGACTGAAGCCGTGGAAGCCTCTGCTGGGAGGAGGGGAGATGCTGTGAAGGGCTGTCAGCTCAGCAGTGGGGACAGAGTGCAGGGAGGCAGAGTGCAGAGTGCAGGAAGACCTCAGGCCTGATGGCTGATTGAATGTAGTGTGAGTTGTTGAGTTGTGTTTGACTCTTTTGAGACCCCATGGACTATAGCCTGCCAGACTCCTCTGTTCATGGAATTCTCCAGGCAAGAATACTGGAGTGGGTAGCCATTCCAGAGGCTGGCCATTCCAGCCAGTCTCCAGAGGATCTTCCCGACCCAGGGATCAAACCCAGGTCTCCTGGGTCTCCTACATTGACAGGGGGTTTCTTTGCCACTAGCGTCACCTGGGAAGCCTGTCTAAAGCCATTGTGTGTGTGCTCAAAGTCCCTTCAGTCATGTTCATCTCTGTGAGACCCTATGGACTCTGGAGAAGGAAATGGCAACCCACTCCAGTACTCTTGCCTCAAATTCCGTGGACGGAGAAGCCTGGTGGACTACATACAGTCCATGGGGTCGCAGAGTCGGACAGGACTGAACGACTTCACTTTCTTTCACTACGGACCATTAGATGGGTTTAATTCATTGATGTGCTCAACAGCCCCACTGCCTGGGGAAGAAAGGGATATGTCTCTGGATGCTGCTGGTTCACAAGTTCTCAAGATCAAGTTTGTGCACATAAATTGAAAAAATGATGACTAAAGTATAGGTAGTCCCACATTTGACTTTCATTAATTATTTTGGCCTGTTTTAAGGGCCCATTGCAAATTTCAAGAAACTTGCTTTTTAAAAAATAAAAAGGATTTTTTGGAAACATAGTTGATTTACAATGTTTTCGTTTCAGGTGTACAGCAAGGTGATTGTTTAATATATATATAGACACACGCATATATATACCAATTTTATATGTATATGCCTTTTCAGATTCTTTTTCATTATAGGTCATTACAAGATACTGAATATAGTTCCCTGTGCTATATAGTAGGTCCTTGTTGTTTATCTGTTTTCAATAGAGTAGTGTGTATCTGTTAATCCCAAACTCCTAATTCATTCCCCACTTTCCCCTTTGACAACCACAAGTTTGTTTTCTGTATCTGTGCATCTATTTCTGTTTTGTAAATCAGTTGATTTGTATCATTTTTTGAGGTGTCACATGTAAGTGATATCATATAATATTTGTCTTTGTCTGACTTACTTCCCTTAGTGTGGTAATCTCTATGTCTGCCCATGTTGCTGCAAATTCATTAATGGTTTTATCCATATTCCATAGGAATATGTTGCATAGTCTCTGTTACATATACTCTCTCCTTAATCTGTGTGGTCTGTGGGAGGCAGAGGGACTGCTGATACTCCTGCTAGTCAGTTTTTTTGTGTACTTAATTCTCAGTTCCTAGAGGGCCAGCTCTCCATTCTTTGTACAGTGGCTGCTGTGAGACTGACCAAGCAATAGAGATGGCAGGTGTGGAAGCGGGTCTGCATAGGAGCAAGGTAGTATGAAGTAGTGTAGAAAAGGGGGTTTTTGAAGCAATGAAATTGTCTCCAGGATATAACATGGCATTTTTAGACTCTTTATCATTCTAAACATTACGTATCATGGGTTGGCCAATTTTTTCTATAAAGGGTCAGATAGTACATCTTCTCAGTTTTGCAAATCATGTTTTCTGTTAAAATCTACTCGGCTCTGGGATGGGTATCAAAGCAGCCATGGATGATACAGAAACAAATGGGTGCAACCATGTCCCAGGGAAGCTCTCTGTACAATAAACAAAGGGGGGCACTTTGGTCTATGGGCTAAAGTCTGCAGACTCCTGGTTTAGTTCATATACTCTTATATATACACTTATGCGAACTAAAAAACAGTAACATCTCACCATATTTTTTCTTAACATATGTTTCACTTGTATTGGACTTCTGAGCTCAGATTCTCATTTCTATATTCAACATCCATTTGGTCACTGTTACAAGGTATCAAGTGTTGTACTAAACATACAGGTGTAAGGAGAAATAGGGTAGCTTCTTCCCTCAAGAACATCAATGGCTGATAAATATAAAATACAAATAAATATAATAAAAGATAAAATACACTGTCATATGCACTGTAACAGCTTTATGTACAGTAGGCTGAGAGAGGCGCAAAGTACCAGTAACTTTGCGGTACTGGTACCTTCTGAGGAAGAGATGTCTCAAGGGCCTCTTTAAGGGTTGATAGGATTTCAGATTTGGGTAAAGAAGGGCTAAAGCACATGTGAATTGGGGTGGGGACACTAGGAGAGGAGTTACAACTAGGGACCAGAGCAGAACAGATGTCATATTTCTTTCTAGAGAGTTTTTCCCCTCAGAGAGTCTTGTTTGGTTAAAATGACATTCCTTCCATTAAAATTTCCTGTGGATTTGTTGTGTCTTTCTTGTGCTATGTCGCCTTCTGCCTTGTGTTATAGTTATCTTACACTTATTTCCCTCATGAATATCTTACTTAACTTTCCTAGAAAAGAGGACTCTGTTTTACTCATTTTGGATTCTCCCCTAATCTATAGGTTTTATTCTTCACTGGGTCTTGAGACCTTAACTTTTACCACTTAAATTTGATTCCCACTCAGTTCTTTACTTTCTCTGCCTCCATCCTGGCTGCAATTTCAAAATAGATACTTCAATGTCTGTTGCAGTTTTGTTTCCTATTCCCAGTACTCAGATAGGGCTGCTGACACACAGTTATGACTTCAGAATAATCAATATTGACCAGTTGCATGAAGAAGAGTGGTACCAGAGAAAATGAATGTATCAAAATGCAGTGGATTCCCAGCTGAGTTGCACAGAGTGTAAACAGTTAACTGGAGCAGGAATTCTGAGATTCACCTTTGAAAGATCTCTTAGTGCTTTCATGTTTAATTACATACTAGAAAAGTAACTTACTTGACATGAAGAAGGAGAGTGGAAAGTGGTGCTTTTGGAGTTGTATTTTTATATTGTTCTGGATATCCAGAGTGTCCAAGCGGGGGAAATAAGGAAGGATTAGTGATGATATACTAGATTCAGTAAAGAACCTGGGTAGGACAGGAAGTCTTGTGAGAACACAGAGAATGGAGTTGAATTCTTGCAACCTGATGGAGTACCAGCTCTGAACCACACTCTGCAATGCAGTCCCAATCTAGAAACTGGAGGCGGACGGAGACAGGGCTCTTGCTATTAAGCAGTTGGGTGCAACTCATGAGGAAGAATGGCCTTTTGTTTGGGAAGAGTTCCGTCATGATCTGTAAAGTCTTGTGACTCAAGGAGATGATTACTTTCCACACTTAGGGGTAAGGGTTTCTCTGAATATACCTAGTTGTGCTTGTGAGCTGGCAGTCAGAGACGTTCTTAGATTAAGAAGTAGACACAGATACAGTTAGACAAAGATTCAATTAAACAATGATCCCTGGAGGACCCAGAACCGAGCTTTTGCCTCCATGGGTAGAATTGTAGATGTTACAGTAGGACAACTATTTGATAGGTTTCTAGTCCACAAGAAAATAATTATTGTTTGCTGTCATGGTAGCCTTTATTGTCCAAAGATAACTATCCTGCGTGTTCCTCTACAATGAGAGTTGCTACTCTCATCGATAGGTGGAGCTTATTGTCCTACCCTTGACAATGGGAGGGCTAGTCATAATTAAAGGAATGTGGTAGAAGTGATATGCATCACCTATGAGGCTAGCTCAGGAAAGGAGAAGCAGCTTTTGCCTAGCTTATTCTTAACCTCATGCTTGGAGCTTTGAGATACCCCATCAGAAGTCTGACCGCCCGGACACGGTGGTGTCCCTTCTAAATTCCTGACCCACAGAATCCACGGCATTGTTTAATGGTGGTGGTTTTATGCCATTAAGCTTGGGGTGAGTGCAGCCACTGTGCCTGGAATACCTACTCTATGTCAGGCCCTGTGCTTAGGTTTTATACACATTATTTCACTTAATCCTCAAACCAATCCTTAAAGAATAGTCTAATTACTGACATTTTTTAGATAAGAAAACTAAGATGGAGAGGAGTGAAGAAAGTCCACCTAAGTTATAACAATTAAGTGGATGAATCAGATTCATTTCAAGGAGTAGTCATGTCCAGTGCCTATAACCTTTGGTACTGTTCAGAAGTGTTTCCAATCAAATAACAATCACTGCTAAATGCTAGTATTCAGGTTTCACTTTAATTCTAGTGAGTAGCTTTAAACATGCAAAGATGGGCTCAATAAAGGGCAGAAATGGTATGCACCTATCAGAAGCAGAAGATATTAAGAAAAGGTGGCAAGAATACACAGATGAACTGTACAAAAAAGATCTTCATGACCAAGGTAAGCACAATGATGTGATCACTCACCTAGAGCCAGACATCCTGGAATGTGAAGTCAAGTGGGCCTTAGGAAGCATCACTACGAACAAAGCTAGTGGAGGTGATGAAATTCCAGTTGCGCTATTTCAAATCCTAAAAGATGATACTGTGAAAGTGCTGCACTCAATATGTTAGCAAATTTGGAAAACTCAGCAGTGGCCACAGGACTGGAAAAGGTCAGTTTTCATTCCAATCCCAAAGAAAGGCAATGCCTCAGACTATGCATGATTGCACTCATTTCACACACTACTAGTAAAGTAATGCTCAAAATTGTCCAAGTCAGGCTTCAACAGTACATGAACTATGAAATTCCAGATGTTCAAGCTGGATTTAGAAAAGGCAGAGGAACCAGAGATCAAATTGCCAACATCCACTGGATCATTGAAAAAGCAAGAGAGTACCAGAAAAACATCTATTTCTGCTTTATTGACTATGCCAAAGCCTTTGTGTTCAGTCGCTCAGTCATGTCCGACTCTTTGCGACCCCATGAATTGCAGCACACCAGGCCTCCCTGTCCATCACCAGCTCCCGGAGTTCACTCAGACTCATGTCCATCGAGTCAGTGATGCCATCCAGCCATCTCATCCTCTGTGGTCCCCTTCTCCTCCTGCCTCCAATCCCTCCCAGCATCAGAGTCTTTTCCAGTGAGTCAACTTTTTGTATGAGGTGGCCAAAATACTGGAGTTTCAGCTTTAGCATCATTCCTTCCAAAGAAATCCCAGGGCTGATCTCCTTCAGAATGGACTGGTTGGATCTCCTTGCAGTCCAGGGACTCTCAAGAGTCTTCTCCAACACCACAGTTCAAAAGCATCAATTCTTTGGTGCTCAGCTTTCTTCACAGTCCAACTCTCACATCCATACATGACCACTGGAAAAACCATAGCCTTGACTGCTGCTGCTAAGTCACTTCAGTCATGTCTGACTCTCTGCGACCCCACGGACTGCAGCCCACCAGGCTCCCCCGTTCCTGGGATTCTCCAGGCAAGAACACTGGAGTGGGTTGCCATTTCCTTCTCCAATGCGTGAAAGTGAAGTCGCTCAGTAATGTCTGACTCTTCGAGACCCCATGGACTGCAGCCCACCAGGGTCCTCCGTCCATGGGATTTTCCAGGCAAGAATACTGGATTGGGCTGCCATTGCCTCGACTAGACAGACCTTATTCAGCAAAGTAATGTCTCTGCTTTTGAATATGCTATCTAAGTTGGTCCTAATATCTCTTCCAAGGAGTAAGCGTCTTTTAATTTCATGGCTGCAGTCACCATCTGCAGTGATTTTGGAACCCAAAAAAATAAAGTCTGACACTGTTTCCACTGTTTCCCCATCTATTTCCCATGAAGTGATGGGACTAGATGCCAAGATCTTAGTTTTCTGAATATTGAGTTGTAAGCCAACTTTTTCACTCTCCACTTTCATCAAGAGGCTTTTGAGTTCCTTTTCACTTTCTGCCATAAGGGTGGTGTCATCTGCATATCTGAGCTGATTGATATTTCTCCCAGCAATCTTGATTCCAGCTTGTGTTTCTTCCAGTCCAGCATTTTTCATGATGTACTCTGCATAGAAGTTAAATAAGCAGGGTGACAATATACAACCTTGACGTACTCCTTTTCCTATTTGGAACCAGTCTGTTGTTCCATGTCCAGTTCTAACTCTTGCTTCCTGACCTGCATATAGGTTTCTCAAGAGGCAGGTCAGGTGGTCTGGTATTCCCATCTCTCTCAGAATGTTCCACAGTTTATTGTGATCCACACAGTCAAAGGCTTTGGGATAGTCAATAAAGCAGAAATAGATGTTTTTCTGGAACTCTCTTGCTTTTTCCAAGATCCAACGGATGTTGGCAATTTGATCTCTGGTTCCTCTGCCTTTTCTAAAACCAGCTTGAACATCAGGAAGTTCATGGTTCATGTATTGCTGAAGCCTGGCTTGGAGAATTTTGAGCATTACTTTACTAGCATGTGAGATGAGTGCAATTGTGTGGTAGTTTGACTGTGTAGATCACAACAAACTGCGGAAATTCTTCAAGAGATGGGAATACCAGACCACTTGACCTGCCTCCGGAGAAATCTGTATGCAGGTCAAGAAGCAACAGTTAGAACTGGACTTGGAACAACAGACTGGTTCCAAAGGAAAGGAGTATATGAAGGCTATATATTGTCACCCTGCTTATTTAAATTATATTCAGAGTACATCATGAGAAATGCTGGACTGGATGAAGCACAAGCTGGAATCAAGATTGCCAGGGGACATATCAATATCCTCAGATATGCAAATGATACCACACTTATGGCAGAAAGTGAAGAAGAACTAAAGAGCCTCATGATGAAAGTGAAAGAGGAGAGTGAAAAAGTTGGCTTACAACTCAATATTCAGAAAACGAAGATCATGGCATCTGGTCCCATCACTTCATGGCAAATAGATGGGGAAACCATGGAAATAGTGACACACTTTATTTTTTGGGGCTCCAAAATCACTGCAGATGGTGACTGCAGCCATGAAATTAAAAGACGCTTGCTCCTTGGAATAAAAGTTAGGACCAACCTAGACAGTTTATTAAAAAGCAGAGACATTACTTTGCCAACAAATGTCCTTCTAGTTAAAGCTATGGTTTTTCCAGTAGTCATGTATGGATGTGAGAGTTGGACTATAAAGAAAGCTGAGCACTGAAGAATTGATGCTTTTGAACTGTGATGTTGGAGAAGACTCTCGAGAGTCTCTTGGATGACAAGGAGATCAAATCAGTTAATCCTAAAGGAAATCAGGCCTGAATATTCATTGAAAGGACTGGTGCTAAAGTTGAAATCCAATAGTTTGGCCACCTGATACGAAGAATTGACTCTTTGGAAAAGACCCTGATGCTGGAAAAGATTGAAGGTGGCAGGATAAGGGGATGGCAGAGGATGAGATGGTTGAATGGCATTACCAACTCAATGGACATGAGTTTGAGTGAAGTCTGGGAGTTGGTGATGGACACTGAGGCCTTGTGTGCTGCAGTCCATGGGGTTGCAAAGAGTCAGACATGACTGAGTGACTGAACTGAACTTTAAACAGATGCCTCAGGGGATTTTTTCCTCAGTCAGTGGGGAAGTCTGGAAACTTTGTGAAGGCATTACAGGAAGTGAACTTAATTTTCTCAATCATCCTGCAGTCTTTTAGAGATGCAACTCCAGAGACCACACCCGACACAGTTTTTGGCAGAGAACAAGTGCTTATTAACTGAATGCTGAATAGAATTGGCTTTTGCAAATAATCTGACTCTGGTCATTCAAGAGTGTATTCTGTGAATCACCAGAAGAGACATCAACCAGGATTTTGCTAGAAACAGACTCTTAGGCCCCATCACAGGACTTTTGTATCAAGATCTGCATTTTAACATTATCCCCAGGTGTCTGAAACACATATGAGTTCAAGGAACAGTGATTCAACTAATTTTAGTCCTCACTTAGGAAAACTTCTCAGCAAGGAGAGTTGGGCTCCTTGCCACTAAGTTCTGCAAAGTGAAGAAATTAAAGCACTCCCAGGAAGATGATTTTACAGCATGAAGACTGTGTCTTCAAGTAAGTTGTTTTGGATACTAGAGAGATAGATGATATGCGCTCTGAAACCTGGCGGTTACATTCTGTGCTAACGAAAAAGCTAAATTCAGCTATTAGTGCTTTGCCTGGAAAACGATTTCCTAACCGTCTCCCAGACAGTCGGTGCTAGTGAGCAATTTCTCAGGAAGGAAGCAGTTTGATAGACGCAGGGTTTGTAGAGGGAATCAGCGACGGTGCTGGTAGTTTGTTTTCAAGCAGAGTTGGAGGGATCAGTTTAATCTGTTTCTATCTTCTTGATACCACTGGTTCATACACATGACCTCTCCATTCCCTTGAAATAGTGACCAAGGCCCCTCTTGGAGGAAGTCTAGAAAAAAATACATTCTCTCCTTAGATTTACTTCATTTATAATCAATGAGCCTGCAGTGCTGATTTATAATTGTAAACACATATGATTTTAAAATCCATTTATTACCACATGTACTGTCTTGGCCACAAATTTTGCATTATGCATCCGCCAGGAGGATTCAGCAAACCAATATAGCTCAGTGCAATCTAGGCTGCCAAAGAGTCGCAGCAGTATGAGGGTATATCGATATGAGGGAACAAGGTGAAGACTGCATTCAGTGAGGCAGGACGGGGGAAGAAGTCCTCAGAATTTTCTTTGCTTAATTAAATGATATTTGGTCACCACCTTTGTGTCCAATCAGCACCTTCAGCCTCTGTCAAAGAACAGCTGTGTGGCTCCCCAGCTCTGGACAGCACCACAACCTACCTCCTCACGATGAGATGCAAATACATGTTTAGTTTTTAAAAATATCTCAGTAAAAAGTTCTTTTGTTGGTTGTTTTTATTTAGTCACTAAGTCCTGTCTGACTCTTTGCGACTCCATTGTCTGTAGCCCACCAGACTCTTCTTTCCAAAAGACTTTTCAGGCAATAATACTAGAGTGGGTTGCCATTTCCTCCTTCAGGGGATCTCCCTGACTCAGGGATCGAACTCAGGACTCCTGCATTGGCAGGCGGACTCTTTACCCTTGGGACACCAGAGAAGCCCCCCAGAAGCCCTTTAGTGAATGACTAGAGGCTTCCCAGGCAGTTCACTGGTAATGAATCTGACTGTAATGCAGGAGTCCTGGGTTTGACCCCTGGGTCAGGAAGATACTGTGAAGGAGGAAATGACAACCCACTCTACTATTTTTGTCTGGAAAATTCCATGGACAGAGCAGCCTGATGGGCTATAGTTCATAGGGTCACAAAAAGTCAGACATGCCTGAGCAAACAGTGAATGACTATTCCTACTTTGTTTTGGTAATAAGATCTTACGTTTAGTGACTTCTCTTAGCATCCATTCAACTCCCCTTTAAGGTTAGTGCTAAGAAAGGACTGAGTACTTAGACACATTCTGCTTTTTCTCCTGCTGTCGGTACCAACAGGACTCAGACAGTCACCGTTCTGTATGCAGTATTGCCCTGGGTACCAGAAGGATAACATCACTCCCCAGCCTGCTCCCGCTCTAGCGTTGCCAGTTCCAATTTTGTCTACCTTTTCTCACAGGTGTCATTGTCGTTCCTTTTAATTATCAGTATGGCTATCATCTGAATCATATTCCTCATGTAATTTTTTTTTAATAATATAGAACTCAATAGGAGATGTTACAGGTCATCAAGTTCTGACTGTATTGAGACTGATGGAAAAATGACCTCTTTGGGATTCATTCAACAAACACAATTTCTATATTACCTGTGAATTTTTATTGCTGTTGACAGAAATGATTTGTGTCAGGTACAAAATGAAGTTTCATGGTGTGGGTTGTATTAGTAGTTCTGTTATTTGGAGCTATTAGGATTACATAAGAACTTAAACTCTAGGTAACTTTTTAAAGTGGGAAAATAGCTGTGTAGTAGAAATATATGGAATTAAGACCAAAAGTCTTGACTCTAATTAATGAGGTCTGTGACTTTAGAACTAGCATGTGACTTTAGAACTATCAAAAAGTGCCTCCCAATGTAGACAGCATCAAGGAAAGTGCAGTATGAGCCTCCTGTTCTAGGTAACTCAGACTTTGGGTATTTTGTTCATGAGTCATTGTTGTAGCACCATGGACGTGTTAGAGCTTGTCATGAGGCCAGATTCTTGGGGGCAGGGATTACAACCTAACCATCCTGATAGCCTCACATGTAGTCCCTGACATGTATCACATGCTCAGCAGTGCATTTGAAAAGAAGTAGTGAATTTATTCCAAAGGATGGCACAGAGAGGTAAGAAAGCCTTCTTTAGTGATCTATGCAAAGAAATAGAGGAGAACAATAGAATGAGAAAGACAAGAGATCTCAAGAAAATTAGTGATACCAAGGGAACATTTCATGCAAATATGGGCACAATAAAGGACAGAAATGGTATAGACTTAACAAAGCAGAAGATATTAAGAAAAGGTGGCAAGAATACACAGAAGAACTGTACAAAAAAGATCTTCATGACCCAGGTAAGCACAATGGTGTGATCACTCACCTAGAGCCAGGTGTCCTGGAATGTGAAGTCAAGTGGGCATTAGGAAGCATAACTATGAACAAAGCTAGTGGAGGTGATGGAATTCCAGTTGAACTATTTCAGATCCTGAAAGATGATGCTGTGAAAGTGCTGCATGCAATCTGCCAGCAAATTTGGAAAACTCAGCAGTGGCCACAGGACTGGAAAGAAAGGCAATGCCAAAGAATGCTCAAACTACTGCACAGTTTCACTCATCTCACACACTAGTAAAGTAATGCTCAAAATTGTCCAAGCCAGGCTTCAACAGTTCATAAACTGTGATATTCCAGATATTTAAGCTGGATTTAGAAAAGGCAGAGGAACCAGAGACCAAATTGCCAACATCCACTGGATCATTGAAAAAGCAAGAGAGTTCCAGAAAAACATCTACTTCTACTTTACTAACTATGCCAAAGCCTTTGACTGTGTAGGTCACGACAGACTGTGGAAAATTCTGAAAGAGCTGGGAATACCAGACCATCTGACCTGCCTCCTGAGAAATCTATATGCAGGTCAAGAAGCAACAGTTAGAACTGGACATGGAACAACAGACTGGTTCCAAATAAGAAAAGGAGTACGTCAAAGCTGTATATTGTCACCCTGCTTATTTAACTTATATCCGGAGTACATCATGTGGAATGCCAGGCTGGATGAAGCACAAACTGGAATCAAGATTGCCGGGAGAAATATCAATACCCTCAGATATGCAGATCCACCCTTACAGCAGAAAGTGAAGAACTAAAGAGCCTCTTGATGAAAGTGAAAGAGGGAATTGGAAGAGCTGGCTTAAAGCTCAACATTCAAAAAACAAAGATCATGGCATCTGGTCCCATCACTTCATGGCAAATAGATGGAAACAGTGTCAGACTTTATTTTGGGGGGCTCCAAAATCACTGCAGGTGGTGACTGCAGCCGTGAAACTGAAAGATACTTGTTCCTTGGAAGAAAAGTTATGACCAACCTAGACAGCATATTAAAAAGCAGAAACATTACTTTGCTATCAAAGCTATGGTTTTTCCAGTAATCATGTATGGATGTGAGAGTTGGACTATAAAGAAAATTGAGCACCAAAGAATTGATGTTTTTTAACTGTGGTGTTGGAGAAGACTTTTGAGAGTCCCTTGGACTACAAGGAGATCCAACCAGGCAATCCTAAAGGAAATCAGTCCTGAATATTCATTGGAAGGACTGGTGCTGAAGCTGAAACTCCAATAGTTTGGCCACCTGATGTGAAGAACTGACTCATTGGAAAAGACTCTGATGCTGGGGAAGATAGAAGGCAGGAGGAGAAGGGGACGACAGAGGATGAGATAGTTGGATGGCATTACTGACTCAATGGACAGAGTTTGAGCAACCTTTGGAAGTTGGTGATGAATAGGGAACCTTGGCCTGCTGCTGTCCATGGGTTCACAAAGAGTTGGATACTACTGAGTGACTGCACTGAACTGACTGAATTTAACTGAAGAATGATAAGTCTTGGCACATATGAGTTCATGCAGAACCACATGATGAATAAAGAATCTAATAGACAAGCTTCATGCATCATCAAGAGGAATCTTTGTCCCATTCCCTAGATAATACAAATCCCTTTTAAAAACAGAACTTTCTGAGGATAATTCAAGATGTGATGAATCAGAATTGCTGGTGGTGGGGAGAAGGGACTGTGAGTTTGTATTTTTCACAAGCACCTCTGAGGATTCTTAGGCCCAGATGAGTGTAGGAAACACTGATGTTGAGGGTTGTGCCCAGTCTCAAAGGTCTCTTCCAACTTTAAGTTTTTATGTTGTCGGCTGTTTTCTCCCAGAGGCCAAGTTCTCTACAGGGAAGAGTCTTGGCTTGCTGAATTTTAAGGTCTCTTGACAGCTCTGACTTCCCAGGTGTCTGTATTTCTCTTAGTCTTCCATGCCTCCCAGTGGTGTCCTCTCTCCAAGATACTCAACAGCCTCTCACTGTGATGGGTGTGCCAGCTCATGACTTCCTCTCTGTACTCATGAATGCCTCCCAGCGTTGGACCAGCCTTTCTCCTTTGCCTCAGAATGCATTTATTCCAGGTGTCATCTCTTTGACAAGGTAACAGGTACACTTTAATAGAATTCTTAAGGAGATGATAAGGTCATTACAAGAATGGTCAAGATAAACATCTTTTAGACATTTAATCTTTCTGTCCATTAATAGAATTTTTATGGTTACTCTTTAATCTTATGCTGTATTAGAGTTGTGCTCACACACAAGTATGTATATATTTTCATACTTAATTATAGGTTTAATCCAGTGGCCTAAGTTTAAGATTTGAATTATCAAATAGGAATCCCAGAACAATGACAGTTAGCTATCATAAAATAAAAAGCTCTCCTTTATGGAGGAGGATATGTATTTTAAAGAAGTATATAGATAACATTTGATCAGATTCCTTTCTTGTCTGTGTCAAGGAAGAGCAGAAATTTCCATGTTTTTAGGGGTCAAATGAATGCCTCCTAGATTTTTCCCTTACTTGGTATTTCATCCAAGAGGCCATGAGGAAGAAATTAAAAACTCATCAACAAACCAGCATGAAGGCTGGGAGGCTGGAAGCTTTCATCTGTTACATACTAGGCTACCGTATAACCCCTTTCGAACTCTTCTGCTCAGTGGATAAATTTGCTACTGATTGGTCCTGAGCAATGTGGATTCTTGGGGACAGCTGTCTATATAGCCAGTGAGCATGAATGTGAGCAACTAAGCAAGGTGCATGTCAGTGACCCCAGCAGGTGATACGGTAGACAATCAGTTTCCCCTTGGGGCCCCAGACAAGCAAAGGCCTGACCACACTACTTAGATCAGCCCCCTCTGTTTGTAAAACCTTTCTCATTTCTCTCACAGCACACAGAGCTGGCTTATTTTATTGCTGGTCTCATTCTCTACCACAAGGTATATGCTAAGAAGCAGAATTTTGCTCACTCGTGTCTCTTGTATTTAAAAGTCCTTGCCACAGAGTAGGTGCTCAGTGAATATCTGTTGAATAAATGAGTGCTTTCACACAAACCCCACTATATGGACAGGCCATTTTAGGTGCTGACTTTGTGACATACACTGTGACACACTGTGTTAGTTCACACTTGATTTGCCACTAGGCTTTACTCTGTTGTGGCTTTCTGTGAAGTGGAGTCGCTCAGTTGTGTTTGACTCTTTGTGACCCCGTGGACTGTAGCCAGCCAGGCTTCTCTGTCCGTGGGCTTCTCCAGGCAAGATTACTGGAGTGAGTTGCCATTTCCTTCTGTGGTAGAGCACAAATTGAGGAGGGGATGTACAGTTTAGAAAGAAGGATTAAGCTCAGTCCACGCCCAAAGAACCCAGACTGTCGCCTATCTATTGTTTAGTTGCTAAGTCGTGTCTGACTCTTGCGACCCCATGGACCACAGCTCACCAGTCTCCTCCGTCCATGGGATTTCCCAGGCAAGAATACTGAAGTAGATTACCACTTCCTTCTCCAGGGGATCTTCATGACCTGGAGATCAATCATGACCATTGTCTCCTGTATCAGCAGGCGGATTCTTTACCACTGATTGCCTCTCTTTCTCTTTTATCTTCCTATTTTTTAATCAGTGTGTATGTGTGTGCGTATGCATGTGTTTTCCATTTTCACTCTTCAGGTTCACTCTCATCCGCTCCCATAACTTGACTTGTTCCCTGTAGCCCAGCTTCCATTCCTCTTCTGATACCTAAAGTTGTTGTCACCAACTACCCAAGGGCGCCTTGTTTTGGATCCTCACCAGCACATCAAATTCAACATGCTTACCAGGATGCCCTTGACATTGCCTACTTCCATATGAATTCAGAGATGTTTTTGATTCCACCTTAAGCCAGCCGGTGCTATTCAGAGCTCAGAAGCAGCAGTGGCTCAGTTATGGTCTCATTTAGAGAACATAGAAGGGCCTTAGTTCCTGTTAACACAACCAAACCAGAGAAGTTGAGAGTTGTAATCTTCCTTAACTAATGATTATTCCAGTTTCCTGTATTTAATAGAGGATTCCAAGGCCTTGAGGGGGTTGAGTTGCCCTTGGCCACAAACTAATTAATAGCATTTATGCTTCTGGCCCCTGGGTGTCCTGATTTCTAGTTTGGGGCTCTTTTCTCTCCACCACCTCTCATTAGGGGGATTTGGCTTTGCAGAGATGGGTGCTGACTCTGAGAGAATGTTGGGACAATGATTCTCAGCCCCAGTGCGGCAGAAAATACCCTGGACCTCTCCTAGCAAACCAGCAATTAGTCTGAAGTGTTTGGAAACAAAAGGACTATTTCTAGTAGAAAGGATGTCTTACATTTACCAAAGAGATGCAGGGATGTCCTTTTAATCTCCCCCTTTTCTCTCTGTTTCTCTCTCAAACACACACCCACACACACCCATGTATTATTCAAAGGGTCAGATTGTGAGAAATCTGAAAGCAAACAGGGCTCTGTTTCTCAGTGTTTATTTAATTGACTAGATCATTACATTCAAATCTTAGGTGGTCGTTAGTCCGGATAAAGTGCAACATGGAATTCATGCATGGATGAGAATGCTTGCTTTACAACCCCAAGGTAAATGCCAGAATGAAATAATGACTTAAGGCCAGGTGGGCTGAAGAATATAAATGGTAACAGATTTACATTTTCATTTTAAAAAAATCCTGCTAATATAGGCATGTATAAAGCCTAAAACATCACACTCAGCGATGAAGACATTCATTTTGCTTATACAACACTCTTCACACTTGTAGAATTTCTGACAGTTTCAGGAACCCAGAAGAATTAAGAGGTCTTTAGCAAATGAATGTACATCAATAAAATACCCTTTGCAAGGTGTGTTTTTTTTTTGTTTTTTTTTTAAGCTGATCCTATATTTTCTCCTTACTGTCACTGACTGGGAGGATGGTATGTGCACTGTTTTACAATGACTTCTTGATGTTTTCTTCCTGTTCTGGATATTCCCTTTGTGATTTGGAAATCAGAAGTGCTGCAGAGTTTTACCTTTACTTTAATATTTCAAAAGCCCTTTCCTTTGTGGCCATCTTCCCCCCTTGAGTATGGTAAGCCTTGGCAAACTCTTTTATTCCATATCTGTAAGTAACTTGAAGGATTTCCCATTGCTCCAGTTTGCTGTTAGAAGGTGAGGCATTTAAAAATGACTACGCATACACCAGTACTCCCTACATTTCTAGAGAGCTTGATGCTTATTTTATTTTTCATATCATTTTAAGTGAGCAAGAAGTGCTTCAAAATACCTTGATAATAGTTTTATAAATTTATATCAGTGATAGAAGGCAAAAGTTCTCCTTTGTAAGGAGAGATTGATGAAGAAAAGTAGAGAAGAATAGAATAAGACCAAATGATAGCCATTTTACTGATCATTATTCTGCTATGAGTCTGTATTTATCAGCTTGGAGGCTGTAAATGCCATTATGAATTGAAGTAAAAGTCAATGCTGACACATACATGAATGGAATTATCAGGGAACAGTTTGGTATGTTTCACTGTGAGGACATATTGTTTAAAAGCAATCAAGTTCATTTCTTTGACAGTGATGTCTCTTTTTGATTAAAACAATCTGTGGTGAATAGTAAGACTTCTAGGGTACATTAGTGTAGTCCAGTAATGAGAGTCTCAGACTTAAAAAGTAAGCAAGTGATATACTTTGTAATAACTAATTTTTATTTTGCACTTACTATGCATTTGGACATATATTGACTCATTTAATTTTCATGATCACCTTCTGGCATCTACATTTCTATTATATTCCATTTTACAGATAAGAATACTGAGGCTGGAAATAGCTATAATTAGCCCAAGAACACACAGTTAATAAGTAGGGGAACCAAAAGTTGACCCACATCATTCACCTCCAGGGTTCTATTTTCTAACATCTACCCACACTGGGGAAATAAATCTTTGATCTGTAAATCTACAATAATCATTGATCCTTTCAACAGTGGTGGGGATGCTAAAGGTGAAACTAAATGTTTCATTTTTCCTGGCTAAGATAACTTCAAATCTTCCAACAGGGGAATTGGAGATTGTTTTTCCTAATTGCTTTATTCAAACTATGAGCCTAATATTAAACAAATGAATAAGCAGAAACTATTTTTGCATACAACATCTGGAATAGAGGCCAACTGGGTTATAATGCAGAGTGTTTCTCTTGCATGATCTCATTTGACTCACATGTGCAGATGCCTACACACATACTCACTCCTGCCTGGTATCAGATGCCTCATTATCTTGTGGACATCTTGCAGACAAGGATGTTGGGAAAATCCTGGACTCTAGAGTCAGACAGAACTGGGGTTTGAATCTTAACTTTTTCACCAACAGTTTAACTTGGACAAATGCCTTAGCATTTCTCAGGCTGAGTTTTCTCACACTAATATCCAAACAAAGGCTTGCTTTGAGAAGTAAATGAAATAATGCATGTAATATCCTTGGGAATATTCAGTAAATGTTCTCTGTTCTGTTTATTTATCTCTTTTTTCCTCCTCTTTCCTCCTTTATTTTTCCTCTTTCCTCTTTTTTCTCTTTGCTTTCTTATACCCCACCACTGAATTGATCTTTTCTTTACATTATCTTATGATCAAAGAAGGTCCAGTGCTATGGGCATAAGTCTGGACATGCATCTTGACTGTTACTGAGTTTCTTGTGCAACACTGGAAATGTGATTGAGGGTCTTTATCTTCACTTACCCAGCTGTCAAATGGTATCAGTATTCCTCATTTGCATGGAAAGAGAGTTTGCTAACAGTTGATCCAGAGCCTTGAAGATGGAAATTGCCATGTAACTGTTTGCTACTATAATTTATTAAATCTACACTTTGAACAAACTCTGTTTAAAGATGAAATTACCATTGCTTTCATCTTTTCTCTTTCCCTTATAATCTCCCTGGCTTTCCCATTGTCAAACCTCATCTTCAGTCCTTTCATGCTTAAATGCTGTTGCAAGGTGACAAATCAAAATTTTCTCTTTGTATTCTACACTTACGTGCCTTGGGCTTTCAGAGTAAGCTGGGATCTTGGAATTAGGTCCAAGAGTTATTAGAATTGCTTTTATGAATCATGGATGAAGATAGATTTGGCCTGGAAGATCACCATGTGAATTTACATGTAGAGAGCCCACTGTCTATATTACAAACCATTCATTCATTCATTTCATAAATAAGAACAATAGCACATGTGTCTTGTGCTAGGCACTTGTTGTGTGCTGAGGCTACATGACCTGGAAATGTGTCTGGAAGGAGCTGACAGTCTGGTAGGGGTTGTCGAGTTGTAGTGCTAGTAGGAGGCATTTATTGAGCACCCACTTGCAATACCTTGTTTAGTTCTTATGAAGATTGGATAAGAAAGGAAATGGGGGTTCTGAAAGGTTAAGTAATATGCCTGGGGTCTGAGTCAGTCATGGTAGAGTAGGATGCAAACCCATCTGTCTAATGCTCAAGTCCATCTTTCCACTATTCTCCACTGCTTCCTCACAGATTATTTTAATCCTGTGCAGTGTATAATCATGGTCACCAACAGATGGTACCTGGTGTTTGAGAGTTTAACAGCAATTGTTCCCATTCATGTTTGACCTTGATTTTGATCACTTCCACATCCTTGTAGAAGTGACTGGTAAGCATCAAAATGACCCCTGCATGGAGGCTGGACACATGCTTGACACTTCTGTTCTAACTAGCTGTTTCTTACCAATACAATCATCAGGATCCTAACAGAGGGAAACTCATGAAAACTAATGATTCTAAATCAAGACAAAGCTAAGTAATGGGGAAAAAATTGATCCAAGAATAGTTTTTGTTACAATCAAGTGGCAAAATGGTGGTTGGGAGTTTAGAATCCTTCAGTAGTGGAACCTTAGCTTACATAGAGCTCCTCTGTTTCAAAATCTCATTTCCTTAAAGAAAGAACAGATATTCTCATAGCCTGGTGCCTGGCACATGGTGATCTCTCAAAATATATTGAAAAATCCAGAAATATCTGCAGCAGCAAAACGTATTCCCAATTCAGAGCTGTGTGCAGTGTCCACACTCGACCTAAACTGTTTGGGAGTTTCAGGGCCACTTTGAGAATAGCTGAGCAAACAATAAGGTGAGCCTTGGTAAATCTTTGCAAAGATGGCAAACTTATATAAATGCATTTGATTTAGTAGGTTAATTACTTAGCAGCCTTGCATAGTGGTTAGAAGGATATGCCCTGAACATAGATTTTATGGGTACAAGTCCTGGCTCTATCTTTTATTAACAGAGTGACTTTGGACAAGTTACTTAACTAAGTCTCTCTTTCTCATCTTGAAAAACATGGGAATGATAGTCACATCTGCTTCCTCTGGTCATGCAAGAGAATGCTTGCACACTGAAGGGGTAACATTTGTTGATATTTGAACTGGTTGTTAAAGTAGAGACTGAGGCAAGGTTTCCACAGCATAAAGTTTAAAAGGGAGAATGTGCAATTATGTCAGATAAGAAATTGTGTCAGTCCTAGTCCTCTGAGAGGCAGAGGCCAAGATGGGATTAAATGTGCAGGAACTTTATTAGGAAAATAGCTGTGTGAGGAAAACAGGGAGTTAGCTGGATAAAGCTGGGGGATTTGTCAGACTAATACCAGTTTTTTTCTTTTATTCGTATTTTTTAAAATTGAGGTATAGCTGGTTTATAGTATCATGCTAGTTTCAAGGTATATATGGCATAATGATTTAGTTATGTATCAATCTTTACAGATTCTTTCCCCTTATGAGTTGTTAAAGAATATTAAATATAGTTCCCTATGCTGTACTGTGTCCTTGTTGGTTGGAGTCAGAAAGACCATCTGGCTCCAACCAGATGACCAAAAAGACCAGAAAGACCAAAAAGCCTATGAATGATGCTGGTTAGGGTGTGGAGATTGATACCAATTTGACCCACAGTGAAGGAGAGAAAGAAAAACTATTGGGTGGTCATGACCTTGACCCCTGTGTGATGTAAGAGGGCTCAGCAAAGCTGTCTGCAGGCCTTTGAATCGTAGTTGGATCTCAGAGAAGTTCCACGTCTCCCAGGAATGGGGAGGCCTTAGTATCCTGGCCACACTCAAGGGCTGTAGGCTCCCTTTGCCTTTGCCACATTTGGCACAAGATAAACTCTGCCTCATGTTTGAATCGCTTGGGCCTGAGTTGCAGAAGTTGGTCTTAACCGTCTTTGTATCTCCCACAACTTTCAGCCAAATAACTTTTGAGTACATAGACAACATCCACATGTTGAACTAATGAGTTAATGTCTCAGGGGCAGTGAGAGTGAATCTTAGACTTCCAGATACAGGGATTGTAACTGACAAGCTCCCCTACTACTGCTTGTGAATCACAGGTGGCATGCACCCTGAAGCTGTGCTTCCCACAACTCCTACCAGCTCATAGCTGGGGAGTTGAAAGAATAAAATAAGTGAACTATATTACTTACATTTTAATTGGTTGCATTAGCATTATTAAAAATGAAATTATAAGTTAATTTAGTTGCCAGGATAATAGAAGATAGAAGCTATATTCATAGGCTGTTCAATTTATGAACAAATAGTCTCTTGATTATGTACAACTAGGATACAAGGCCATACTCAAAATTGGCTTTGAGATAGCAGAAAATGCTCATTTTTAATTGCAGTGTAGTTTAATCTTGGTATTAAAACTTGCTGTTCCATTTTTTAATACCAAGATTTTCTATGTTGTTGGTTCCTCAAGTAGGTTATTTCCATTGTTTATCTATGCTGTTAACTCTGCTGAGTACATACGCTATTTTCCTGATGCCATCCAAATATAATTCACCCTTCTTCCATGCTCCCATCCTACCCTTGTATCCCCAGCTCCACATAGTCTTTAGAATATATTTTTGGTGTGAATTTTTCAGTTAAAGACATTTTTGGTAAAATTCAGTTGTGTTTCCTAATTTTTTGAAATCTCAGCATTTCCAGTCTGCAGGACTTACTTTACTTTGATATCTACTAATATGATACCATTTCCAAGTATAAAATGACTCCCTCAGGGAAACAGAAGATTTGCTTAACTCAGACAGGTTGAGCTAGTTACAGAGGCCGAGGTGTCAGTGGTGGGAGGTGGAAGGAAAAGTGACTCAGTTTGATCCACCTATGAAGCTTCTGCAGGGCTAGGGTCTTAAAGAAAGGGTGCTTCTCTCTTGAGGTTAAGGGAATGTTGAAATTAAAGGGCCATATAAAGTTGACAGTCAAATGGGAAGCCTGGTTAGGTATGACCAAGAATAGACTTGACATGGCTCGCCAGAAGCAGAGTCTCTCTCGGGATCTGTGATGAGGTGGTCTGAGGGGCAGGGGCTGGGGAGCAACAGGTCCTGAGGAGTGGGGAGCATGGATGTTGGGGGCAGCTATGCAGCGGCTGGGTTAGAGCTGCCAGGCCACTTGTTGTAGTCACAGGGACTGGAAGGAAAGCAGAGAACTGGACTAGCTGAGAAACTTCAGCATGCAAAGGACAGTGGGGCTCAGGACCAGGGTCTGGAGTTGGGAACACAGGGCTGAACCTGAAATGCAGTCCAAACCAGAGCACTTGGGAAATCTAAGCTGGGGATTTCGTTGACTAGAAATGGAAGATGAGACCTTGAATAGATCACTTAGATGATAATTCAGGCACCAAAGCAAAATAACCTCTGTAATTTTTTTTTAAAGGCTAAAATTAAGCCTTTTGCTTTTTTTGTTGTTGTTTTTAAATTGAAGCAAAGTCAGTTTTCAGAATCTTGTTAGTTTCAGTTGTACAACACAGTGATTCAGTTGTATAAATATGTGTTGTTTAGTCGCTAAGTAGTGTCTTTTTTGCAGCCCCCTGAACTGTAGCCCACTAGGCTCCTCTGTCCATGAGATATCCGAGGCAAGAATACTGGAGGGGCTTGCCATTTCCTTCTCAAGGGGATCTTCTCAACCCAGGAATTGAACCCATGACTCCTGAATTGCTGGTGGATTCTTTACTGCTGAACCACCACGGAGACACTCGGGAAACCCATAAATATGCATACATATACATATATATGGACTTCCCTGATGGAGTCAAAAAGAGGTGGACTGTGACTTAGTGATTAAACAACAAAATCAATACAATATTGTAAAGTAATTATCCTCCAATTAAATAAATTTAAATTAAAAAAAAAACATACGTATATATACATATTAGATTGGCCAGGAAGTTTGTTCAGATTTTACACAGCATGTTACAGAAAAACCTGAACAAATTTTTGGGCCAACCCAATATATGTTCTTCAGATTCTCTTTCCTTAAAGATTATTACAAAATATTGAGTATTGTTCCCTGTGCTATACAGTAGGTCCTTGTTGGTTATTTTACATACACTAATGTGTAAAGGACTGGAAAAGGTCAGTTTTCATTCCAATTCCAAAGAAAGGCAATGCCAAAGAATGCTCAAACTACCGCCCAATTGCACTCATCTCACATGCTAGTAAAGTAATGCTCAAAATTTTCCAAGCTAGGCTTCAGCAATACATGAACCATGAACTTCCTGATGTTCAAGCTGGTTTTATTTTTTTTATTTTTTATTTTTTTACTTTTAAAATTTTTATTTTAACTTTAGTTTACTTTACATTACTGTATTGGTTTTGCCAAACATTGACATGAATTCACCACGAGTGTACNGTCCCATCACTTCATGGGAAATAGATGGGGAAACGGTAGAAACAGTGTCAGACTTTATTTTTTTGTGCTCCAAAATCACTGCAGATGGTGATTGAAGCCATGAAATTAAAAGACGCTTACTCCTTGGAAGAAAAGTTATGACCAACCTAGATAGTATATTCAAAAGCAGAGACATTACCTTGCCGACTAAGGTCCGTCTAGTCAAGGCTATGGTTTTTCATGTGGTCATGTATGGATGTGAGAGTTGGACTGTGAAAAAGGCTAAGCGCCGAAGAATTGATGCGTTTGAACTGTGGTGTTGGAGGAGACTCTTGAGAGTCCCTTGGACTGCAAGGAGATCCAACCAGTCCATTGTGAAGGAGATCAGCCCTGGGTGTTCTTTGGAAGGAATGATGCTAAAGCTGAAACTCCAGTACTTTGGCCACCTCGTGTGAAGAGTTGACTCATTGGAAAAGACTCTGATGCTGGGAGGGATTGGGGGCAGGAGGAGAAGGGGACGACCCAGGATGAGATGGCTGGATGGCATCACGGACTTGATGGACATGAGTCTGAGTGAACTCCGGGAGATGGTGATGGACAGGGAGGCCTGGCGTGCTGCGATTCGTGGGGTCGCAAAGAGTCGGACAGGACTGAGCGACTGAACTGAACTGAACTGAATGTGTATATGTTAATTCCAACCTCCCAATTTATCCATTTTCCCCTGCCCCTCTTTCCCTTTTGGTAACCATAAGTTTTTTTCTAAGTCTGTTGTCTCTTTCTATTTTGGAAATAAATTCATTTGTATCTCTCTCGCTCTCTTTTGGATTCCACATATAAGAGATGTTATAGTTATCTTCCTCTGTCTGGCTTAGTATGATAATTTTTAAGTCCATCCATGTTGTTGTGACATTTGTTTAACAGTTATGTGTGTGTGTGTGTGTGAGTGAGAGAAAGGGAGGTATTGAGATCGGAGCTAGTTAGTAAATTGTCAAGATTTCCTCCTACTCTCCGCTTATATGGAGACAAAACCTTAAACCAAGGTGATCAAAAGACTCTGGCCAGCCTCAGTCATGTTCTGGGCAGGAGAACTCACTAATGATGCATCATTAGAAGTTCCACCCTTTCTACCTTGGAACTGATTGCTTCTGGATTGCTTTCTTTAGCTCTATTCTCCCAGCAGTGGACTGGGCAAGCGCTTGCACAGTGCTCAGGGGAAATGAGTTTAAATCCAGCTCCGCCTTGGCCAGGCTGGTGGGGTGTCCCTGTGATCGTCTGCCAGATGTCTATCCCAGCTGGCAGACTCACTGCCTCCCTTTCAGTGGTTGTTGTCAACGCTGAGCTTCCTGCCAGCGGGAGTCGGTCTCTCCTCATTGGAGGGCAACATACCCTCAATCAGCATTTAGGTCCCTGTGTGAAGACATTCATGGATGAAACTCCCCGCTGCTTCTCATCTGCCTTCTGTTTTTTGAATTTCCCAGACTCGCCTGAACTGTGAGGCTTCTGTGTGTGGCCTTTGCCGGGTGGGGGATTGGAGGAGCCTGGCAATACAAACCAAAGTGGCCACTGGCATGGAGCCTGAGTGTTTACAGACCTCGTTCCCATAGATCTTTAGTGCTGAGATGGGGCTTATGGTGCTTGGCATGTGGCCCAGGAGATTGCATGAGAGAAGAGCCTGTGGGTTGAACATCTTGCTTTCTTGGAAGCTACAGGGTCCATAGTTAAGAACTTGATTTCTAGAGCCAGAGAGCCTGAGTTCAAATCCCAGCTCTGTCAGCTGCTGGCACTGGGATGGATTCATCACCTGGAGTCTTAGATTATGTGTGGGTTTCAGTCTTCTCGTTTGTAATGTGGAAGAAACAACAGAACCTGTTTCATGGGGCTGAGCTCCTATTTGCAAAGTGCTTTATAACAGTGCCTGTACTTGTGCTTAGCCGCTTCAGTTGTGTCTGACTCTTTGCAACCCCTTGGACTGTAGCCCACCAGTCTCCTCTGTCCATGAGATTCTGCAGGCAAGATTGCAGGAGTGGGTTGCCATTTCCTTCTCCAATAACAGTGTCTGGCACTTGGTAAGTATTATATTAATTGTTTGGTTAAATTAATGAGGATCATATGCAGGTCAGGAAACAAGAGTTAGAACTGGACATGGAACAACAGACTGGTTCCAAATCGGGAAAGAAGTACATCAAGGCTGTATATTGTCACCCTGCTCGTTTAACTTATATGCAGAGTACTTCATGCAAAATGCTGGGCTGGATGAAGCACACGCTGGAATCAAGATTGCCGGGGGAAATATCAATAACCTCAGATATGCAGATGACACCACCCCTATGGCAGAAAGTGAAGAAGAACTAAAGAGCCTCTTGAAAGTGAAAGAGGAGAGTGAAAAAGTTAGCCTAAAACTCAACATTCAGAAAACGAAGATCATGGCATCTGGTCCCATCACTTCATGGGAAATAGATGGGGAAACCATGGAAACAGTGACAGACTTTATTTTTTTGGGCTCCAAAATCACTGCAGATGGTGATTGCAGCCATGAAATTAAAAGACGCTTACTCCTTGGAAGGAAAGTTATGACCAACCTAGATAGCATATTCTAAAGCAGAGACATTACTTTGCCAATAAAGGTCTGTCTAGTCAAAGCTATGGTTTTTCCAGTAGTCATGTTTGGATGTGAGAGTTGGACTATAAAGAAAGCTGAGTGTAGAACAATTGATACTTTTGAACTGTGGTGTTGGAGAAGACTCTTGAGAGTCCCTTGAACAGCAGGGAGATCCAACCAGTCCATCCTAAAGGAAATCAGCCCTGAATATTCATTGGAAGGACTGATGTTGAAGCTGAAACTCCAATAGTTTGGCCACCCAATTCGAAGAACCGACTCATTGGCAAAGATCCTGATGCTGAGAAAGATTGAAGGTGGGAGGTAAAGGGGACAATGGAGGATGAGATGGTTGGATGGCATCACTGACTCAATGGACATGAGTTTGAGTAAACTCTGGGAGTTGGTGATGGACAGGGAGGCCTGGTGTGCTGCAGTCTATGGGGTTGCAAAGAGTCGGACACGACTGAGCAACTGAACTGACTGTATCCTTTGGGTTTAGTGATGAAACGAATACTGATTACCAGAGATGATAAAAGTATTCTACTTCAATGTGAGAGAGTAATATCTATAGTTAGCACTTGTTGGCTGCTACCATGATCTAAATAGTGTGCCAGCCATTTTCCATAGTAATGATGAATAGTTACTTAGCCCTTGCATGTACCGGGCACCACTGCAAGCTACTTTATTCCTTTGTTCCTCATAACAACCCACACAGGAGAACACAGAAGCCATTATTACTGTCATTCCCATTGTACTGATGAGTAAACTGAGGCAAGATGTTTGGTAGCCTACTCGAGATTCCATAGGGAAGGGTGGAGTACAATTTGAATCTGGGCAGAATGGTTTCAGTCTGTACATTTAAGCACGATACATGCTGCCTCTCATGGAATCCCTCCTTGATTTATTACAGCAATCTTCTGTGGTTGTATTTATACTCCTCTCGTTTTACAAGGAATGAAACCGTGAGGCTTAGAGAGGTTGAGCATGTTGACTGAGTGCACACTGAAGAAAGTGAGGAAAGACTTGGATTCCAGACAATTTGCTAAAAATACAGAATCAGATCAAGATAAGTCTGACATGTCTGAGTGTCCTGAAGATGAGGAGGAAGGGGAGGGCAGAGAGGGGAGAAAGACAATAGGGCAAAATTTTGTTGCTGGTGTTGCTCTGAAAAATTTAAGACATGGAACACGTGCCATTTGCTGAAGGACCTTCCAGAGAAGTGTATTTATAAAAATTCATCAAGAAATAATTTCTGTTTTTAGCTACTCTGGCAGAGACAAAATTCTTTTCAATGTCTGCTTTTAATCTCCTGAGTGGCTGTTGCAGGTCTAATTCTGTCTTCTAGGAAAGTGTGTTTCCTCAAAAAAGATTTTAAAAAGCAGCAAAGATATATTCGATGTTAGAATGTTCAGTGAAAAAAGTCTGAGTGCAAAATTGTATGACAACTTCTAGGTAAAAAATATTCAGCCATATGGACAAATCCCTGGAAGGGAATACAGAGCAATGAAAATACTTGTTTTTGTTCAGGTGGTAAAATTGTGACTTACAAGAGTGTTTTTTCCAATAATGCTATTGTTTAGTCACTCAGTCGTGTCTGACTCTTTGCGGCCTTGTGGACTCTAGCCCACCAGGCTCCTTCCTCTGTCCATGGGATTCTGTCCAGGCAAGAATACTAGAATGGTTTGCCAGTTCCTTCTCCAGGAATACTGCTGTTACTTGATGATTAAGAAGACAATTTACAAATCAGCCCCTATTGTCCATATTGGTCCATGGTCAGTGTCCCTAGTTTAAGAGCATGTCCCTGGAGTCCTTGAGTAACCTCTCATCCGTCCTGCATTTACTGCGGGGCACCTGACTAACAGGCCCATCTGCCCTGTGATCTAAGTAGTGTCCCAACTATTCTCCATAGTAAGGATGAATACGTTCCTAGTCCATGCATCGATCAGGCTCCATTCCAAACTACTTCACTCCTTTACTCCCCGTAACACCCCAGACAGGAGTACACAGATGAGACCCTTGCACTTCTTCCACTCTACATTTTGTGTTGCTGTCATCAGATTGATTTGTATCATCCTCTGTTTCGTCCATCATTTGAAAAAAATGATGAAAATTGCATACTGCCCTCCTTCAGCCCTTCCAAAGAGACTTCTTTGACCAAAACCAGCTGGAAATGGTCTCCCTTCCTCTGAACTCTTAGCATCTGTAATGCCCATGCAATGTAGGTGGCTTTTGACACATCCATCCACTCAGTCCTTCTAGATTATAAGTTTCTGGAGACCATAGATAGACTCTACTGAATTCTTCTTGCATCTCACATGACTGCTTACAAATGACAAAGGAAGTTCTAGATATCATTTTGTTGATGGAATTAACAATGAGGAAAAAGGAGGCGCTCTGTTCACTTTAAACTTTAAGGAATATTTCTGTCACTACATCGTGCTTCATTTTGAAGGATAAAAAAATCCAAAATACAAACATGTCAGAATTGAAAATGGTCTAACATTGTAATGAATTCATTGCAAAGTATGTCTCTTAGTAATGTTCACTTTGTCCTGAGAATTAGAAATATAACGTATAATTTTTGGTTCAAATGGCCCATAGATCTGTGTGAACAAAGTGTCGGTTTTCGCATCTTGAGTAGGTTTCCTGCAGCTGGACTGAAGTGCTTTGCCACTTTTGTGTTTGCTTCAGTGTTTTGTAGTCTCATCTTCCAGTGTGAATATTTTGATAAGCTTCATTAGCAAAATCTTGCCTTGTGATCTTGGAAAAACAGTATAGAAATTAATGCTTTAGACACAAGTTATCCCAGAGGAGAGAGGTGAGGTCTATCAGATGACACTTATGTTTTGTATGCCTGGTGGTCCAAAATTGTTAAGGGGCCTCAAAAAGAAAAATTAGCAACTTGACAAAATGATGTCTATTTATTTTATATATATATATATTTTTTTTTCTCTTTTTTTTGTTCTCAGTTTTTGCTTTGTCCAAACTGGAGCTTCTCAAAAAGATGTATACAAAACAATGGAAAAGACTCTGGTTATCTTTTCATTGACAGATCTGATAGTATAAATATTTGGACTTGGGTCAATATGTCTTTTCTGTTTATTTATTTATTTATTTTTAAAACTTAGACCTTTGTCTTCTGGTTCACTTCTCAGTATGGAGACCAAGCTGCCATATCAGCCTTTACTCTCTCTTTGAGCAAAGTGACCCTTTGATTTTCAAATCACTTATCTTTTGTGAAGAATCTGTCTCAAAGATGGGAAATTGAGATGACTGAGTTCTCCAGTGAGGCAACCTATATGTTGGTGCCAATCAACCAGCATTTCTCTTGTCTGAGAGGTAATGAAACCCATTCTTTGTGTTTCACTTTAATGGGAAAATAAATGGTCCAAAGATTGAAAAATAAATGACATTGAAAGAAAAAGGCAAAGCAATTTAAAAGAAGGAAGGAAGAAAGAAGGGATGAAGAAAGTGGTAGCTGGGATATCTAATTGCAAATGGTTTTCTAGCATTTGCTGATACATTAGCATTGCCTACCAGACTCCAGATACATGTGAAAACATAATCAGTGATACCCATCAGCTTCCTTATTAAATCTCTCTCTCTTTTTTTTGATTGCAGAAACATGCTGCTATATTTATGGAGGGAGGAACTGTAGATGACTAGGAAATAGTTGTCTATGTGAGGTTAACCTAATAATACATTCAACACTGTTTGCAGGATTAAAGGAAATAGTTCATAGTTAACACTGGTTGGCTTGTCCTTAGTTTGCAGACTTTTGCACACTTGAGGTTTCTTTAAACCCCAAGCCTTTCAGAATATAGAGAAAAGGAAACTATATTAATGGATGTTCGATACAGTCAGAACTGAATGAAGAAAGATAGTCTCTAAAGAAATTTCAAAGAAATAGGAGAAGAGAATGTTAATTTCCATGTAAATATATTCAGAAGTCTAGGCTTTTCAGCCTTCCAAGGTGGAAGAATTAATTATCAGTTTTCAAGAGAAAAATTTATTCACAGTAAGAGCTATAGCAAACAGAATCCTTTAGGTGTAAAATTCATGAAATTAATCTCAAAACAATAAGTACATCACCTTTTTCTTTCCTATACTTCAAACTTCCAAATGTTTGATGTTACTGTTCAATATGTTTGTGAACAGTATTGAAAGATTGCCATCTATATTTGGAGATGTAAAGGAAGAAATTAAATGTATTCTGGTTCATGGTCAAAACACATTGGCAAGGATTTGTGTGTGTGTGTGTGTGTGACCCCATGCGATGTTCTGAATCTTTAAAGAACTACTGAAGTAATAGTGAAACAGTATCAGTGTTGGTATCATTGACAATTATGAATGTTCTCTTACAAATTAATTTTAATAGTACTTATCTAGTCCATCCCTAAAAAACTGAATAAAAACTCAAGATGAGTTTATTCTACCTTTCTTAACTATATCTATTAAAAAACGTACTTAGTTTTAAAATAAGTATTTTAATACCCATGAAAAAAGGAGAAAAACTTGAATACTTCTTATTAATAGGGAGTATGAGAATATTTGGTTATATTGCTAAAATGAGGTTGCTGTGTGAAATCTGAGCAGGGTCAGAACTGATAGGCTAAGTGATATAGAGTATCTGTAGCCATCAGATACAGAGTCTGAAATAGATGACTACAATGAGAGAGAAAATAATGGGATTAAACAACTTTTTCGGTAGAGGCAAATTAGGCAAATTTTAGGGATGGGGGGTTATAAAAGTCTCAGCTTTAGTTGATTTTAAAGGTCTTTGAATATATATGACTTACGTCCTCTTGGGCAGGTTAAGACTAGAAAGGACCTTTTAGAAAGGTATGAATTCATTATACTGTTTCATTTGCCTGGTTCAATTAAAGGGACTGGTGAAGAAGTTGTGTTTCCCTGAAATACTTTCAGTGGTGCTGAGATTTTCTAACTATGCTATCAAATTTCCATGTGTTACCTGATGAATCATTCCACTTGGCTGAGTAAAAGTTTAACCAGAGTTGAAGTGGGATGAACAAATGAACGCTCATTCCTAGAGAACAAAGTGAAAATTCCTCTCCTTGTATTTGTTGCAATTCTTATACCGGACATGGGCATTCTGTAAGCCCCAATGACATTTGACTCCTGTAGCAAAGGTGTGAAGCAGACAGAAGATCTTGCCCTTCTCAGATGAGGCTTTGATTAAACCATCATTTTATCTTTAAGGGGTGAGTGGCTTCATGTTCCAAATTCAAGGTATAGTTTGATGTAAGACTACTCCGATACTTCATGTGTGAGAGGAGACCAGAAATTTCAGAAGAGGCAGGTGAAAAAAAGTGGCAAGACGTAAGACACTGGGAAATCATTTTGGTAGGAGGATGATTCAGTCATACTGAGCAAACTTCTCCTAACTGCTTAAACCTAAGTCTCTCCCATGGCTAGGCCTTTCCTAGTTATACATTGATATGGATGGAGGGCCAGGGTCTTACGTGGACACTAATGTCTTTTTCTGATTTGTTTCTATGACTTGTGGAGGCAAGCTCCTTCTCCTGGCACACAGTTACAGCTCTTTATCTACTCCATGTCTTTGCTCCATTATCTGAGATTGAATTTTGAGAGTTGTCCCAGAGAAAATCTTCAGAATACATTGACATTTCATGAAACTTGCACCTGATGACTTAACACAGGGCAGCTTCTCCCACCTCTTTGAGGTCATGGAGTATTAAGATCTATTGGGGAGTGGGAGATTGTGAAGATGGTCCTTAACAAACAAAGGCTTTGCCTATCTCAGGGTGGAATTTCTGTAGCATGGCTTGAGGCTCTGTCCTTTGACAAAGTCTGATCTGATGGTTATACAGTTGATATTAAATTTTATAAAGTCATTCACAAGGGAAAAACTTAGATTCTGAAAATATCTTTATGAGACATTCAGCTGGGAAAAACAAAACATATTTTGTCTCGTTGTCAAGTTTTCCAGGGAGAAAAACCACAGGTAATCATTATGATGTGTCCCCAAAATAGGAAAACAAAAGTTCATCTCTAGGACTATTTGTTTAGCTAAAGAAAGTTTATACAGCTTGTGGGAAATTATCTCCTAGAAGGTTGTTCTTTTTAATGTTTGTTCTGCCTGGTTTTTCCTCTGGAAGAGTAACTCTAGTGTGCCGATTGTCAGCTGCCCTTTTTTTTTTAAAAAAAATTTATTTATTTATTTATTTTTTTACATGTTTCAATGCCATTCTCCTATCTCATCCCACCCTCTCCTTCTCTCTCTCCCCCAGAGTCCAAAAGTTCACTCTATAGATCTGAGTCTCTTTTGTTGTCTCGCATACAACATGGGCTCACTCTTGAAACTGGCATTGTATTATTTCTCTTGTTTTAGGGAAATGTGTTCAGGTGATAGAACTGTCAGGTACCTGAGTGTTTACCAGGGCCAAAATGTTTTCTTAAGAAAGATTTTAGAAAATGAAAGAGGGTGAGATGGAGATGGAGATCATTCAGTTCTTTCTGTGTGCTTTTTCATTTACAGCACAGAGAGTTGGATTTGTGAAGAATATTGGGCAAAGGAGAATAATTGAGTTCTTTAGGGAGCCTAAAGCCGGGCTTCAGCTCATGGTTCTGATAAAGATCAGCTCATTGGAATATGAATCCCCCACCATAAGCCCTGTTTAAGAATCTTAGATTCTTGAAAATAATGATGACCCTGTGTTCTCTGGGTTTATAAATAAACACTGAAAGCTTGCTTGCTGAGGGCATCTATCAGGGATGTGCAGCTACTCATACAAGCCTGACTCAACAGGCTTCCACCTGGGCACGTTGTGTTCTGTCCCAGAAAAATGGACCCCACAAGTGAGGCAGTCTTGCCAGTTACTTTGATCAACCCTTACCATCCCTGGGGGGCTACATAAATGTTCCAGCCAATGGGTGAAGCAAAGGGTTGAGACAGTTTCCAAGATAATCTAGGAATTCATCTCTTTTTCTTTTTCTCTTGTCATATAACAGCTTATGGAAAAGCCTGAAGGAACTTTTTGACTAACCCAACAGAAGGTATTTATGATTTGGATAGTAGTAAAACTTTGAGATTGAATTGTGTCCGGGATTACAAAAATTAATATAGAATATTTAAATGTGGTTTTATTACATTTAAATTCAGTTAATCTCAGGTTAAATCGCTGGAGAAGGAATGGCAACCCACTCCAGGATTCTTGCCTAGAGAATCCTGTGGACAGAGGAGCCTGGTGGGCTGCTGTCCATAGCGTCGGGTCGCACAGAGTCGAACACGACTGGAGTGAATTAGCATGCATGCATGCAGGTTAAATCATATATTCTAAATTAGCAGAGTATAAATTAATGGCACTGATGCTACCAAGTAAACTGAAAGCTTTTGAGTTCGTGTATCTGAGCACATTAGTATTCCTTTTTCCCAGCCACGAAGAAGGACATATGACAGAAGAAGCAATAATTTCTCTTGAGTGACCCCAGTCTCCTTACATTATTATAGAAATGCTCAGTATCCTCTGGAAAATAGAAAAACAATCCCAGTATTGCTTTGTGCTCCACTTTCCAGCTTCCTTAATTGTGTTTGTGTCAAGATATTGGGACATAAATAAGATAACTGGCTGGCTTCACCAGATAGTGTGAGGCAGATGTTACTCAGGCTGAGAAAGGTAGGAAACACTTTTCAAGGCAGCTTCAGGGTTGCTAATTAAAACATAGAGCAAATTAGAGTGAAAAATATATAGTTGTGTTTAGTAGCTGGGGACTGACATGAGGTGACTCCCAAGAATTTGAAAATAAGATTGTAGGCTATGTTTTCATTTCACAATTAAGGATGAGAACAGAAACCTTCTACCTTAACCATTTCAGCAGAAACTGAAGGGGTTCTATAAAGCATTTGGAAAACTGCCTTTTCACGAATATTTTCATTTTTATTACCTCTCAGTTTTAAATTCATGCTTCTTAAAATTGTTTTCTGGTTATGACTTGGCTCCCCAATCAGGTCTGTCTCAATGCAGCAGTTGGACTAGTCGCACACAATTAGGTGCTTGGGTCTCTAAGACCATTGTTTGTTTTTGCAAATTAATAAAATGACATCAGGCTTTCACACATCAGTTTTCTGAGCTTGGTTCATGGAAACCCGACTTACTGATGGTACCTGCCCTCAATATGTGGGAAGTATCTGCAGGATACAGCTGGCCTGTGGACTGTGGTAAATTCACCAGGTTCATGAACACCATGCTATGAAGCCTGCACTCTTAGCTCCCCATTGACTAGAGATCTTGGCAGCATAGAAGTTCATTGAAGACTCTCAAAAATAATACGTTTTACACTGAATCAGATCGAACTTTTCTTGCCCTCAAATAAGGATGATGTTAATAACGTTCTGTGTGACCTTTTAACCCTCTTGACCTCTTGGGAAATGCAGATTCTCCTCATCTCATGACACATGCCTCTTTCTCAAGCCTGAAAGTTTCCCATGACCCCATTCCTCCAAAATGATTTAGTTCCATTTTGGCTGAACTGGACTTTGCAGTGAGATCTGTTGGCTTTCTATTTCAGCATGGGATATGAGGTATGATTTACACTGACGTTAAAAAATAACTTTTCTGATTAGATAAAGCATTTTCAAAATTTGGAAAACAAATGAAAACAAAAAGAAAATACAGTTTCCCCTCTAATACCACCACCTGCAGGTTCTCTGTGCTTTCTAAAAACGCCTTGTTTCTTGTACCTGATATCACATTTGATGGCTCCTATCAGTATGCCCTGCCATTCTGATGGCATTAGTGAGGGAGATGATGTTTTAGGAGTAGCCATTAGGAGCGCTAGTTGCTCAGTTCTTAAATCATCAGAATAAACAGACAGAGAACCATCCAGGGTCAGGTTCTAGGGGAACGATCATTCCCACATAAGAGGCAAAGAAGTGAAGATTTTAGATGAGTACAGATCGTTTCTAATTGTCTCCTACAAATTGGTACTTGCTGTTTATCCCTGCAAGAATTCAATTATGAGCTGCTGCAGATGCTGGCCTCAACACCCCCTGAAAGGAGGTGGAGATCAGAAATGAGGTACTCTGTGCTCTGGAAAAAACTGGCAGAACAGGTCTTCAGAGAGTTAGATATTTTTAGGAGCCAATTTTATGAGCCCAAGTCTTGCATCTCCACACATCTAAGAAAACACTAAAACCCTTCATGGTGATGTCTGCTCCTTGTGACTAGAAATATCCTTCTGCAAGAAATATGTGTTTGGTTGCATGTATTCTCCCTTCACTGGAATCACATATGTACTGACCTTCCCATCTCCCTATTGAAGCAGTTTCTCAGAGCTATTTGAGAGGCTGTCTCCCAGGCTCTGGAAAATCTCTTGGACAGAGGACTCTGGCAAGCTACAGTCCATGGGGTTGCATAGAGTTGGACATGGCTGAAGTGACAGCATGCGTGCATGAACACATGCCCTCCCAAGCTCTGCTCCTCATTTTGCCCCAAATATAGCTTAACTCACAATTCTCACATTGTGCTTTTTTTTTCCAGTCGACATAATCATCCTGTAGAAGATAGTACGTTTCAGCCTCTACTAATCAAGTGGATTGAGGGAAAATTCCCCTGAGTCTATTAAGGTAGCCGATGTGATTTTAGCGAATTTTCTCTTTCTGAATCTCAGCCTCTCCTAATTAATAAGCGGGTCACAGCTCAAGGGTTACTTTCCTGAAGCAGTCTAATGCTGTTCCCCCATGGATTTCTCTTTCATGGTTAAACTTTCATTTTTGACTTTAAAATCTCTTGCTTTGTGTATGTTATTTAAGATCTTTAGGGATGTAAAGAATTCATTAGTGCCCTCTCTTAGGGTAATGCTCTTAGCACATTTACATAGCTGAAGAGCTTCCTAGTAAAGAAACATACCTTTTGGTGGGGTGGGTGGAGAGGCTTGGGGGTGCTGTGGAGGGAAGTTTTCTGAATCTCAAGACAAGTGCTTTAGCAAGGAAGATAGGACTGAATGTGAAATGGAACTGTCATAGGACACTTAGGAGATGAGGAAGCCGTAAATACAGCCACTGAGGCCTTGTTCTGGAAAAGTGTCCCCAAGGGCTCTTCTGGTTAGCAAGAGTATTAATCAGTTATTAATTAACATTTCAGCAGGCAGTATTTTTTTCCCCCCAGTGTTTGAATAGAAAATTGGACTTGCAAAATGTGCATTTTGCTTTAGGGTTCCAAGTGTGTTTTTATAATTGTAGTATAGTTGATTTACAATATTGTGTTAGTTTCAGGTGTACAGCAAAGTGATTTGGTTATACACTTGTAGATGAATCTATCTATATTCTTTTTCCTGATTCTTTTCATTATAATTTATTACAAGATATTGAATATAGTTCCTTGTGCTATACAGTAAAACCTTGCTTATCTTATATATGGTATGGTAGTCCCATGGACGGAGGAGCCTGGTAGGCTGCAGTCCATGGGCTCGCTAAGAGTTGGACACGACTGAGCGACTTCACTTTCCCTTTTCACTTTCATGCATTGGAGAAGGAAATGGCAACCCACTCCAGTGTTCTTGCCTGGAGAACCCCAGGGACGGGGGAGCCTGGTGGGCTGCCGTCTCTGGGGTCGCACAGAGTCGGACACGACTGAAGTGACTTAGCAGCAGCAGCAGCAGTGTGGGGTTTCAGGTATTTTTAAATTAAAAAAAAAACTAAATTTTAGGGAATGTGTTTCAATGCCTAGTGGTAGGGGAGGGGACTAATTTTTGAGTTTTCTCTGAAAGGATGCTTTGAAGGACCCTTTGCTCTCCAACTGTTAACAGTAGATTGTGATACAGACACATAGTTCTTTGTCACAGAAATGTGTTAACACTTGCTTCAGAAAGGAAGGAGTGTGGAAACCTCAATAAATTGGTAAATAGCCTAGTTCAGTTGTTTTTTTGATGTTATCAAAGTGTTTGTTTTTATGGGAAATGAATGGATAACAGGAAATAATAACTAAAATGTCTGTTTCAGTTTAATTATCTTCCAATGGAAGATAATGGAATAGACACTTTCTTAGCTCAGATGCAGTTTTTCTATTAATATCTCTAAGTGGTCAAGTTACTTAAACCCTCTGAACCTTGGACTCCTCATCTGTAAACTGGAGATAATAAATTCACCTGTAGTACTGTAAGGATTAATGAGAGACATACATGAAGTAGTCATCAGAGTTTGGTCAGTTCCCTTTCTTTTCTATCACCATGTTCTGCATCAGAGATAAGCACTGTTGTCTGATTTAACAGAGCTTTATAATACCATGGAGGGGGTTATTGCCTCTCAAAGCTGAATAAATGTCTTGTGATACACTAGGTATAGTCTATGAAAGTATGCCTGGAAAGGATTTCAATTTTTTAGTAGTGAAATCATTTAAAATTTAAGTACCTATTTATTACCTCTAAATTATACACTTAAAAATCAGGAATAGTTATTGAATTATTGTAAATATTTTAAAAAATATCTTCATTTTAATTTTAATTCTGATCTTAAACTTTTAGGAAGATCAGGTGGAAAAAGGCAGAGATTGAAACAAGCGCTTCTCACATGCTAAGTGAAATAGCTAAGACAGAGAAAGACAAATACTATATTTTATTGCTAATATAGGGAACCTAAAAATTACAACAAGCTAGTGAATATAACATAAAAGAGACAGGCTCACAGATATAGAGAATGAATTAGTGGTTACCAGTGGGGGTGAGGAGGGACAATATAGAGTGAGGGGAGTGGGAGGTCCAAACTCTAAGTGTAAGATAGGCTACAAGGATGTATTGTACAGCCCAGGGAATGTAGCTAGTAGTTCATAGTAACTGTAAATGGAAAGTAACCTTTATAAAAATAGAACTTTTTTTAAAAAAAAGGCTCTCTGATTTTCTCACCTTCTCCCCATCCCCTACTCAAAAATGAATAAAGGCTTTGCATCCTCAACTCTTCCTGGCAGTTAAGCTTCTTAGAAAACTGACCTCAACTTACTTGTGTCAAACTTCCTATCCTTTCCTAATTTAAATTTACTTCTTGAGTCAGACTAGTCTTTCAGTAAGTTCTGCCTACAAACTGGGTCTATTTTTATCTCTCTCTCTCTCTTTTTTTGGTTTATGCTTAATTCTTCACTGTGTATATCCTTACTTCTCTTCACCTATTCATGATGTTCTTAACTTAAACCCTGCATATGAGTAAACAGTGACATTTATTTGGGGATAGAGTTTCAAAAATTTCCTCTTCTCTTCACTCCCTATCTGTTTCTCTACTTTCATCCCTTCTTTCCCTTTTTCTAGATGGTGGTGTTCAATTGCTAAGTCACATCCGATTCTTTGTGACCCGATGGACTGCAGCACCCCCCAGGCTTCCCTATCCTTTACTCTCTCCTGGAGTGTGCTCAAACTCATGTCCATTCATTGAGTCAGTGATCCTGGTCAACCATCACCTCTGTCACCCATTCCTCTTCCTGCCCTCAATGCTTCTTTCCTAGCCTCAGGGTCTTTCCCAATGAGTCGGCCCTTTGCATCAGGTGGTCAAAGTATTGGAGCTTCTCTAGGTGTATATTTCCTTAAAGTAGCATCACTGTTTACACACAATTATAGATCAAGGTCTTCCTTCTTTAAAAACCTCCCTTTGGAGACATATAAGAAATAGGCATCTTTCCAGCAATTTCTGCCTGTGGGATGGGGATCTAAGAGGAAGGGAGAGACGACGGAACAGAGGGAAGAGATTCAGAACATCATAGCGGTTAAAATGATGGGCTTTGGCAGGTGATCGTGCTGAACTGGAATCCTGATCTTCAATATGTCATATGTGAAATGGTTTCATAGAAGTTCCTGTATAGCACAGTGTAGGTAAGATGTTTAACTCAGTGTCTAGCACAATTCAGGAGTTCTACAAATGCCATCTGCTGCTGTTGTTATCATTATTAATGCAGAAGAACCAAAAGCAAGGGATGCACTTAAAACAGATGAGCTGTCAACAGTGTAGAGATTCACTGGTGGTTGTAGTGGTTTCTTAATTGCCACTGTAACAGATGACCACATATTTGGTGGCTGCAAATATACAGTTCAGGAAGTCAGAAATGTGAAATGATTGTTATCGGGCTAAAAGCAAGATGTTGGCAGGGTTCTTTCCTGGAGGTTCCACAGGCAAGTCTGTTCTCTGTCCCTTTCAGCTTTTAGAGACATCCCTTGGTTTGTGGCCTCACCACTCCACCTCTGTTACAGTTGTCACACGGGTTTCCCCTCCCTGTGAGCTTCCTGAGTCCTTCTTAGGACCTTTGTAATTGCATTGGATCTACCTGAATAATCTAGGCTAATATCCTCATCATAGATTCTTAATTTAATCACATCTGCAAAGTTCCTCTTGCCATGTATAGTACCATTCGCAGGTTCCAGGGTTTGAGCTGTGAACATCTGTGTGTGCGCATGTGTGTGTATGTGTGTATGTGGGGGTAGGCTATTATTCAGCCTACCTCAGACCGACTGAGAACTTAGGTGCAAAAAAGCAACAGAGGGCCAGGAGGTAACTTGCGCTTTAAGCCGAAGAGCAGCAAGTGTATATAGACAGAATTAGTTAATCAGCTTTGACTGACAGCAGAGCAAACTCCTTCTCCAATAGAGCTGTTTGCTCTTTGTAAGTGGAAGTTAAAGTAGTATTTACTTTTCTATTTTTGCATGAAAAGCCTTATTCATTATGGGGGGTGTCAGTGTTCTCTTATGACTGTCATTGTTGCTTTTCTCCAACTTGAAAAATTGCCCTGGTTCTCTTAATAGTCCCTGCCTTGGATGTAGATACGGTATGCTCTGGGGAGAGAGGATTATCTGTTTTGAACACTAATAAAGTTCTCACGTTATCTGTATTATCTCCTTTAATTCATTCTATAGTTATTTGAGGTGGGCATTACTTCTGATGAGGAAACTAAAGTTTAGAAGCCCTAAGTGACTTGCTTACGAGTATCAAAGCGGGTGAAAGCGGGTATATCATTTGAAGTCAGAGCTCAACTTTCCCCCCTTTAACGCGTTGCCTTCATGGAATGAATGACTCAATTCACTTGCTGCAGAGTGAGTTGCTACATCCACAAGAACCTGGCTAGAATCTAGACGTCTTTATCCAGTGACCTGTATGGGGACTTTTCTCTAGATTAATTTTTTATGTGCAAAAAAAATTCATGATTTTATAATATTTACTGCAGTTCTATCTAGGAATCATACTTCATTTACTGTTTTTAATTGTAAAAATTGTGCTGCTTGAGGGCAGAGTCTGGTCTTATGCTGTTGGTCCTTTTTACCCTTTTCAGAATGTAGCCTGGTGTTACCATATTAAGCCTAAGAAATATATTCAGAACTGAACAGAATAGAAAGATTTTAATTCTAGGCCTTACGTAATTTTAATTTTCACAATTGAAACAAAATCTGCTTGTCTAGTTATCAAATTATATTCTCTTCATAATGAACACCTTTCCAAAATCTTTCATCTATTTATAGGAGAAAGGAAAGAGTTCATTTCCATGACAACTTCTCTATTTTTAATCCACCACCAAGTTCATTGTCTTTCTTATCTTCAGTTCAGTGAACTTCAGTTGGGGGAAAAAGGGATAAATAAATCTGCAAGGTAATTGAAGTACATTTATGGACTGCTCTATTTGAGGTGATTTGTCCAGGAATCAAGCAAATGAATACTTTTAAGGACTTGATAAGCGCTGGTACAAACCACTGTTGCAAATGCTCTCTGATTGCAGTAATTAACTTTGTAACCATGAAAGGGGACCCTTGATATTCTTTCATTACCAACATAAGTGCTGTGAAAAGAATTAACATAAAAGAAGCCTGTGAACAAACATAATGTGTGAGGAAGTGAAGACACCAGTTATTTCCCCACCAATCCATAGGCGACCAGTCATTGTTCAGCTCAGCAAACAGGAAGCACTGTTTTGGGATTAGCAGGAAAACAGCAGAACCTGAAGAATGACCTGTTTCATAACCAAATAAAAAGTTACTTATTAAATCAAATATTTAAAAGTAAACGTATCCTGCATCAGCGTTTAATACTTTTTATATAACTCTTCCATTTCATGCCTTGCCTTTTTTCCCCCTTTTAAACACACAAGGGAAGGCCAAACTAGGCTCACTGTTGTTTCTGTTTGTGATTTTTGAAGTTGGTACAAAAATAGAGAATTTTGTACAGGCGGACTGATTTTTAAGCATATGTTTATACTTTATTTCTGAGAGCATTACTGGGATAGTTGTTATTACACAGAATCCCATTCTTATTTGCAAAACTGTATACTTCTAGGAAGAAAATAACTCATGTCAATCCAAATGAAGAGGTAACTTCTCCCCTCCACATTCCATATTGGCTTAATAACTTTTATTATCATTTGGTTATCTTCTATGACTGAGTGTTAATGAAAACCTTTGGAATTCGTAGTGTGGAAGTGGTTGATGAACTTAATACAGAACTACCTACGTGAGACAGTGGAGCTGGAGTGAAAAGGAGATTATCTTTCCTTTCCAGTGTAATGACTTGAAAATAGGCAATGTGGTTATTAAATGACATGCTCTTCAGGTTCAAAGCTCAGCTGTAGTTAAAAGACTCAGAGGAGATAGTTTTTATTGGTGATGCCTGGTCTGGCATATCCTATAAAATAGAGGTGCACAAAAAATAGCCATTGCAATGAACTGACTTTATAGCAGTCTAACTCTTTCCAGGCCCTTTTTATGTGATCGTTTTTCTGCTACCAATGCGGTCATGCCACAAGACACTCTAGGGACCATTCTTGGCTATGGTTGTGAGGGATTTCAGGAATTTTAAATGCATATTGGAGAAGGCAATTGCAACCCACTCCAGTGTTCTTGCCTGGAGAATCCCAGGGACGGAGGAGCCTGGTGGGCTGCCGTCTGTGGGGTCGCACAGAGTCAGACATGACTGAAGCGACTTAGCAGCAGCAGCAAACATATTAATCCCAAGAAAGTTCTGCCCTAACATCATGCATTGTTTTTTGTTGCTGAGCTTTTATGTTCATTGTGGTCAAGCTATATCTTGGCTATGGCAGCAACCTAAGTGTCTATCAACAGATGAATGGATACATGTCCTAATGCAGGCTGGCCACTTCCTAGTCATACAACTTCTACTTCCTGGAACCTTGGTTTTTTTAATTTGAAAATAGGTATTGTACTGTTCAGCCTTTCCTGGTGGTTCAGACTGTAAAGAATCTGTCTGCAGTGCAGGAGACCTAGGTTCAATCTGTGGGTTGGGAAGATCCCCTGAGAAAGGGAATGGCTATCCACTCCAGTATTCTTGCCTGGAGAATCTCCATGGACAGAGGAATCTGGCAGGGTACAGTCCATGGGGTCACAAAGAGGTGATGTGACTAACACTTCCACTTTCATTATGCTGCTTACCTGAAAGGGTTTTGATGAAGATTAAGTGAGATAACTTAGCCAAAGTGCCTGCTACAGTGCCTCATACAGAGCAAGTTCTCAATAATGACAGTGGTCTGCCCCCCAAAATGGTCCTGAATCCATGTCCACTCCTCTGTGATACCCATCACCAATCAATTACCAGACAGTTCCTTCTGATGGCAAAAGCCCACCTATCTGGATTTTCTCGTATTCCCAGCCTCTCAGGGCTGCCTGGACTTTCTGCCATTTCATGATGCATCTGTCCAGGCTCCATGTTCTGACCCAGTGTGCCCTTCCCTGCTCCTGATCCCAGATGTGGCATTATTTTACTGTTGCTTTCTGGAATTACTTTTAAATTTTTTGTCTTTTATGAAATAAACAGTCTTTTAAGAGAGCAACATTTTCTTTTTGAGACAGTACTATATAGTGTCTGTGTGACTTCAGTCATAAAATAAAAAGATATTGAGTGCATATTATGTACTGGGCACTATTCAAAGTACTAGAGAGATAGTGAAGAATAAAAGAGGCAAAAATTCCTTAATATTCTAAAAATGAATACCAACAATAAGCAACTAGAAACATAAAGTAATACTATCACATCATACCATGGTGAGTTCTCTGAAGGAAAGTAAAAAGCGATGGGATGGAAAGATGTGGCAGGTGTGTGTGTGTTATGTGTGTGTGTGTACACGTGTGCATGCATGTGCACGTGGGCCTTTGAGCAGAGGCTTGAATGACACAAAGTGGAAGCCACTGCTGAATCTGGTGGAAGAGCAGTAGGCAGAGAGAAAAGGAATAGTAAAGGGATGAAGGAGGCATGTTGGATGAGCAGCAAGATCAGTGTGGCAGGATCACAGTGACTGAGGAGGATGGTAGAAAAGATGCAAAGGAACAGCTTATGTAGACTCTGTGGTCCATGGTTGGAAATTTTTATTTCATTCTCAAAAGAAAAGTTTTAAAACAGAGAAGGATAGAATCTTATTTATGCTTGTTAAGAAAAATTATCACAGACTTGGAAATAAGGCCAAAAGATGGCTATGTATGCTTTTATTATCATATGGGAACAATGTCCAGGAGGCCCTTTGAAGGATTATTTATCTAAGGGAATTTCTTCATTTGACATTCTTTCTACTTTAGAGCCCCGATTCTATGGCATTATGTGTGGACTTGGAGATTTTTGTCTGTTAGAGATGCAAAGGATTTTTGACAGGTAGAGAAGACGACTCCATAGGTGATAGTTTCATTGTCTGTAGGACGTTAGACAGTTTTGTCTCTAAATCAGCAAGCGTATTTCGATATGCTTGTCCTATATACCATGTTTCTCCAACTATCTTATGATCCAGCTTCAAAATCCTGGTTGTGTCATTAATTGATTCAGAATTTTTGATGCATATTGATTCTACATTTATACGAGAGTTAGTTTTAGCTTTTTGAGAGTGAGGTACTTTGACATAGAGCTCATGTTGGCATCTGGATGGAGAATGAGTGAGTGTGAAGGTGTCGGGGAGAGTTGTCAAGATGGGAAGTGGAAAGGTAGGTGAGGAGGATGGTGCTGAGTGGTGGTGAGGAAGGTGGGAAGTGAGTGATTGTACCTTACATTTGGCTTGGAGGAAGAAACAAGACATGCCAAACAGGTGAGGGGTGTGATAAATAGAAGGATCTAGGGTGTTTGTTAGGAGAAGGCAATGGCACCCCACTCCAGTACTCTTGCCTGGAAACTCCCATGGAAGGAGGAGCCTCATAGGCTGCAGTCCATGGGGTCACTAGGAGTTGGACATGACTGAGCGACTTCACTTTCACTTTTCACTTTCATGCATTGGAGAAGGAAATGGCAACCCACTCCAGTGTTCTTGCCTGGAGAATCCCAGGGATGGGGGAGCCTGGTGGGCTGCCGTCTATGGGGTTGCACAGAGTCGGACACGACTTAGCAGCAGCAGGGTGTTTGGGGACTGGGAAATGGCAGTAGAGGAAGAGCAGCATTTTCAGAGAAAATTAAGAGATCTGTATAAGATATGGTAATTTGATACATGATCTGTGAGTCTTTGGCAAATTTCCTTAGGTGCCAAAGTCAATGTCTTTATTTGTGCAATAATCAGGCAAATCAGTATTTAACAAATATTCATAATTATGTATATGTTTTACATAGTTACTTAACACATTTATTCTATCCATCTGATGTTTAAATATGTGTGCTGGTGTATATACACATACAGTATTTGGCAGAATTTTTCATGGAANCATTTATTCTATCCATCTGATGTTTAAATATGTGTGCAGGTGTATATACACATACAGTATTTGGCAGAATTTTTCATGGAATTGGTAAAAAATACTCCCATTCCGCTAAATTAGAAAGTTCAGATTCAAGCGTTTCAAGAACTAAAGCTCTGACTTTGAGTTGTTTTACTCTGTGATGTTACAATGCATTACTCAACTGACAATAAATTGCTTTAAAAAGAAAGCATCAGTTCCTTAATCATACAGAGCCTTATTTCCTTTATGAGATGACAGTTTCTGTCCTAATTCTATGTGTTTAATTTATTCAATAAGATAATTCAGTTCAGTTCAATTTAGTTGCTCAGTCATGTCTAACTCTTTGCGACTCCATGAATTACAGCACGCCAGGCCTCCCTGTCCATCACCAACTCCCGGAGTTCACTCAGACTCACGTCCACCGAGTCCGTGATGCCATCCAGCCATCTCATCCTCTGTCGTCCCCTTCTCCTCCTGCCCCCAATCCCTCCCAGCATCAGAGTCTTTTCCAGTGAGTCAACTCTTCGCATGAGGTGGCCAAAGTCCAAAAAGATAATTAGTAACATGAAAAACTGAAACACTGCGGTCAGATAATTGTTATGTATTATTATTTGGAGAACAATGAGCAAGAATAAAGTTCTTGCTGGTAATTGTTCTTGAGTATCTCAGTGAGGCTGATCCTGACCACCCTGTTTAAATTGCAGTCCCCTCTACCCCCGTGCCATAGCAGTACTGATGACTTTCTGCTGACATTTTGTTTATTCTGTTTCCAAGGCACTTGTCACCATATTTTAATTTTCTGTTAAGCTAGGTTCTTTGTTTATTATGCATCTTCCTCCATTAGAATGTAAGCTGCCAGAAGGTAGGGAACTTTGTCTCTTTTATTTATTCAAGTATGCTAAGGGCCTCCAATACATAGTGTGTTCTCAATAATTTGATGAATATATATACCATATATATGGATGAGAGAACCTTTTCTCAATTGGGAGAATGCTTTATGATCTTAATCAGTAGAACATAAAAAAGACAATTCAATTTGGCCATATACAATTTAGAATAATGATTTACATAATAGATTCATCTTACTATCTTTTTTGTAGGCCAGTGTTAAAAATATATTTAGTGTTCTATATACATTATGTCCAAAGTCTAATTGAACAGCAGTAAGTATGGTGAATAAGGAACTAGCTGTTTATTAGATGCATAATTTAATCTTGATCAAGTGATTTAACAGCTGTTTATCTGTGTCTATAAAGTGAAATGATTAATAATAATGCCTACTTCATTGGGTAGCTATAAGAAAGAAAACAGTATATGAAATACTGTTGAACAATGTTCCAGTCTATAGTATACACACTCAATATAATCGTTAATATTATATGAATCAGTAGTTTATTATAGTAGAAGATATAAATAACTGCTACTTAGATTCATAAAAATTACACATTAAGAAACTTGGCAAAATGGATATAGAAACAAACAAACCCTACATAATAAACCCCAGGGTGAAACACTATTTAAAATATACACATAATCCAGGAAAATGGCAGAAATTTTTACACTTAAGAAAGGCAACTTACATGTTAGGATGGTTTTTGACTTAGCATTTTACTTTCTTCCTTACTTCTAGCTGATCAATTTTTGAGAATAAAGGATTTTTTTTTGATGTTCATTCCTTTCCCAGCTTTAGTTTCAGAGCTCTCAGATGGGAAAGGAAATGAGAATAGAAAAATACTTGGGGTTTTGAGGACAAGAAAAGGCAGTAACCATCTAATATTATGGGAATACTGCAAGGAATCATGGCAGGTCAAAACTGCCTCCCCTGAGAAGTTTCATCTTTGTAATAACTTCAAAATCTTAGAATTTCATAGAAGGCAGTTTTTCCCTTTTGTCATAAGGAAAAAAGAAAATCCCCTTTAAATTACATGCTGGTATGCAAATAAAGTGGACTTACCAGATATAGTTGTTTGAATGAATGTATCCTGCCCACATATTTTATACATTTAAATAAATATGGTACAGATATTTCAGGTACGTTCTTACAGCCTTGTTTTCATCCGTTTCCTTAGTGTTTTATCTCTTTTCTAGAGTAAAGTGTGAAAGTGTTAGTCACTCAGTCATGCCCAGCTCTTTGTGACTCCATGGACTGTGGCCTGCCAGGCTCCTCTGTCCATGGGATTCTCCAGGCAAGAATACTGGAGTGGGTTGCCATTCCTTTTTCCAGGGGATCTTCCCGACCCAGGGATCAAACCCAAGTCTCCTTCATTGCAGGTGTATTCTTTAACTGTATGAGCCACTAGGGAAGCCCCAAGGTGGATTCTATTCCTGGAAGAGTTTAACACCATTTCGTAATTCTTTCAAAATGTTGAAGTATTCGACCAAAACTTCTGTGTTTCACAAAAGGGCAGAGTATACATCTAGGGGAAGGAACAGGGTCAAGTCTTCTGAAATCCTCAGAATGACTTCTCCTTTTATATATGCAAATTCCACTCTTTAAGCTTCTCACCCAAGCCTTCTTGTTCTTAAGTGCAATAATTTTTAGGAAAATTTTTTCTGTTCACTGTAAGGCTCTTGATCCCCACTCTGCAAAGCTGTCCTTTCCCAACATCCAGCCTTCCTATGCCAGTACGTGGTGCCACTATCTACCTTGTTGCCCAAGGCAAACATTTACGAGTTTGTCCTTGTTTTCTGCCTGTCCCTCACCCCGTTTGTAGTAAATCAGCAAGAATGGTGAGTCTATCCACAGAATCTATATTTTGAATCTGTCTACTTTAATTTTCCAAGTGATGACTCACTCCAGTCTGCTCTTCCCCTCACTCCATGTCCCATGGACTTTCTTTCAGTTCCTTGACTCTATAATTTTCTTTTTTTTTGGCAGTGCCTTGTGGCATCTTAGTTCCCCAGCCAGGGACTGAAACTGGACCCTTGCAGTGAGAGCTCTGAGCCCTAACCACTGGGCCTCCATAGCTCCAGGGAATTCTCTTGCCTCTCTAGTTTATTTCCTGACCCCAGTGAGGCCTGATCCTCCGCCTGGGCCATTCCCCACTTTGTTCCTTCAAACGTTAACGCACTAGTGATGGCTCCTGTGTGACCCTCCATCGAAAACAGGCCTCTTGCCTGCTGCTGTTAGCTTGTTTCACAAACTGGTTTCTCCTTTGATGTACTTCCATAATTTACCGTCATTTTTGTTCACTTTACTCATAATAAAGTCCTTCTGACTCACCATTTTAACTATAGCACCCAGCATCTAGCTTAATCCTAGAACATGGAATATACTTCATAGATAATTTTTAAATGAATGTATGATGAATTTGCAAGGTATAAGTCTGGTAAGATGTTTAAAAAACTTATTTATGGGCGAAAATATAATGGCTCTTATTATAATAGGATGGCATTTGTCTGAAATGGGACTAATTTTAGAACAAATGAATTATCTATTTATTGGCTCTCCTCCCACCTCTTTTTTAAAAATCTCAGATGCTTAGTGGTAACTTTCTGTATATTGTAGCTGAAATGTATGCCTGTTGGGATGAAGATAATAGAGCTGATTCAGAATTAAATTCTAAGAATTAAAGGTTTTGAATAAATACAAACAGAATTAGTTGTTCAACAATATATCTTGGGACACCAGATTCTTGGAAAGACCAGCTTATAACTTTCTCTTTCTTAACACTTTGTGAACATAAAGACAAGATCCTCATTTTAACCAAAAAAGTCTANTTATTTTCATACTTTTGTGCTTTTACTTTAATGTCAATGCATTTAAAGTTTCTTTTATAAAGAGAATATGCCTCCATTTTGCTTTTTATTTAGTGTGACGAATTTTGTATTTTAATTAAAACGTTGAGTCCATTTACATTAACTAACGACTAACTTGACTCCTTTAAGTGGACTGTTTTATCTTCCATACTATTTGTACTATTGGTCCTTTTCTCCCTCCTTTTTTGGCTTCATTTATATTCATCAATTTATCATTCTTCATAATTAATCCATTTGATAATTCCTTTAAGATTTTAATTTTTATATTCTTTTAGTACTCTTTTGAGTGTTTACATTATTGATTACAATATACTTTTCCTACTACTTGAACATGTTACATCTATATTTTGTCAGTTCCTCAAACTGACAAAATATACAGTTGACCCTTGAACAACTTGTGGGTTATGGGTGCCAACCCCCATGCATGAAAAATCCAGGTATAACTTTATGCTCTGCCCTCCATATCTACTTCTCTGAAATTTCAGCCAACACCTAATTGCATAGTATTGTAGTTATGTATTTAATGAAAAAAATCTGATAAGTGCACTTCAATAGTTCAAACCTTGTTGTTCAAGTGTGAATTGTATATATTTTTGTTTTAATAGTCAGTATGCACTATTTTTTTTACCCATAAATAAATCCTTTTTTTGCACTGCCTCCTGAAGTTATATGTTTCTCTGAGATCATTTTCCTTTAGTCTCAAAAGTCCTGTCAGTATTTTGTTATGCAGATCTGCTTGCAAAATACCTTTCAGTTTTTAATTTTCTAAAAATAGTTTTATTTTGTCTTCATTTTTTGAAAAATAATTTTGAGAGGTGCAGAATTCTAGGCAGTATATTTTTTTCAGCATTTTAAATGTCAGTCCATTGTTGTCTTATTTCTGCATTTTTCTGTTGAAGAGGCAGATGTCAGTGTTAGTTTTTGTCTTATACTTTTTTCATGTCCTCGCCTTAATTTTTAATAGTGTTAACTACAATGTGCCTAAGTATGGCTTTATTCACATTTGTCCTACCTAGTGCTTGTATAGTTTTTGAATCTTAAATGTACAGTTAGACACTTTACATTAATTTTAGAAAATTCCTGGGCAAAATTTTTCAGATATTTAAGTTTTATTGTTCTGTGTCTTCTACTTCAAATACTCAGATGACATGTATGCCAGACCTTTTCACTGAATCCTTTGTTGTTATTTTTCCTTATGTTTTCTATCTTTTTTTATTTTATAGGCATTAATTTGAGCACTTTTTCTTGTCATGTATTTAGTTCACTAAATTATTCTGCTATTTCTCATCTGTTATTGAACCCATCAATTAAATTCTTGATTTCAATTTTTATATCTTCAGTTGTGAAATGTCAGCTTGAGCCTTAGGGATTTTAGATTTCTGCTGAAATTTTCCATCCATCTCTTTATTTATTGTTAATATATTAAGCATGACTATTTTAAAATCCCCTTCAGATAACTTTAATATCTGAAACACCTGGACATCCATTTCAATTATTTTATGTTTCTTTGGGCTTCTGGTGGTTTTCTTCTGTTCTGAGCAAGCCTTGGTTTTGGATGAACACTGGATTCATAGACATTGAGTTAGGCATCAAGTTTTCTTTGGCCAGTCAGATGGACTGCTTTAGGATCAGTCTCTAGATGCCTGCCTTTGCCCTCTTTTAGGGAAGGCTTTATGGGGTCAACAAGGCAAATTTTAAGATATTAACCCTGCCTCTCCAATTTGGAGGCACTTAAACAGACTAATTTCTGTTTTTCCAGCACAAGATGTTTCTAGAATATCTGCTCTGCCTCTTGCCCCAGCTGCTGCTTTGTGGTGGGTTTCTTGGAGTTCCTCCCCGTGCACCACTAGAGAAAAGTTTGCAGCCACATTTTGGGCCCTCCTCCTGGACTCTCTTCTTTCTTGGATTTTGCCCCTTAACCTCCAGCGTCTCTGGCAGCCTTGCACTCTAACTTTGGTCTCTTGCGTGAGGTGAGGTCCCATCTTCCCCTACTCAGCTTTGTCCCCTGCCCGTGCAGCCTGTAGGAGTCCACAGGGGAAGCAGCCACAGCAAGTACAGCTCTTCTTTAGGATTACGGGCTCTCAGTTTGCTTCTTGCTTTAGCTGCGCCTCAGGAACTGAGTCTGTTGTGTCTTTATATTATGTCCAGAATTTTAATTGTTTATAGTATGAGGGTTAGTCTGGTATAGCTAATCTATCTCGTTCTTTGTTCAAACTGACGGTTATTATTTTTAAGCGATGTATATTAAGCACTCATTATTTGCCAGGTATGGTGCTCAGGGATTTAACTGTATTCTCTCATTTAATCCTCACAGCAGTCTTTGAAGTAGTTGTTCTCAATTTTATAGATAAAGGAACTGAGACTTAGAGAGGATAATTAACTAGCCCAGGTGACACAGTAGGTTGTGTATCTAGATCTATTTGACATAGACAGAGGGAAGGGTGAGGGCAGAGAACAGCAAGGCTTGTTTGGGGCCCTCAAAAGGACACCAGGGTGTGCTCTGCTTTTTTTCTGACTGATGATGCTTTATCTCCATAGTCTTATTTTCTGATTAAAAAGTGAGCTCTATAATCTTTACTGGTAATATGAAATAACACCAAGAAAACAAGAAAAACATGTTTATTATGTTCTCCAAGCTTTATTTAAGAACGCTTTTGAGGAAACAATGTGTCATACCAACTGTCTTTGCTGCTTTAATTGGTACTTGGAGAAATCTTCAGATCATTCAGTAAACCTTAAACCACTTTCTATTTTGTTTTGTGCAGTATATTAATTGAGGCTAGAAAGCATGCTGTGGGAAGAGGCCAATTGAAGTATTTAGAATAATGAGGGATTGAACCTATCTGTAACATGACGAGAAAACACTGAGTAGCAAAGTCTGAATAAACACATAGGAAATAAATGGTGACATCTATGTTATGTTTACTTTGTGCCAAGTGCTGTAAACACACGCTTGGTTAATCCTCGTAGCACCTCTCTGATGTAGGTTATTGCCATTTAACAGATGAGAAAACTGAGGCTAGAGATGACTAATAAATTATCCAACACCACAAAACTAGAAAGTGAGGGCAGGCTGAATTGGAAGAGTAGCATTAACATACGTACAACTACCATGTGTAAGGTAGATAGCTAGAGGGAAGCTGCTGTACAGCACCCGGAGCTCAGTTTGGGACTTTGTGATGACCTAGAAGGATGGCACCCCACTCCACTACTCTTGCCTGGAAAATCCCATGGACGGAGGAGCCTGGTGGGCTGCAGGCCATGGGGTCGCAAAGAGTCGGACACGGCTGAGCAACTTCACTTTCACTTTTCACTTTCATGCACTGGAGAAGGAAATGGAAACCCACTCCAGTGTTCTTGCCTGGAAATCCCAGGGATGGTGGAGCCTGGTGGGCTGCCATCTATGGGGTCACACAGAGTCAGACACGACTGAAGTGACTTAGCAGCAGAAGGATGGGATGGGGAATAGGGAGGGATGCTCAGAAGAAGAGTATATATGTATACACAGAGCTGATTCATTTTGTTGTATAGCAGAAACTAACACAACATTGTAAAGCAGAGGTGGGATTTAAAACCTGGCTGCCAGCCTAGGTCTTTTGCACAGGAAGACAAATAATCAGTTCAGTTCAGTCGCAGGCATGTCCGACTCTTTGTGACCCCATGAATCGCAGCACGCCAGGCCTCCCTGTCCATCACCATCTCCCGGGGTTCACTCAGACTTACGTCCATTGAGTCAGTGATGCCATCCAGCCATCTCATGCTCTGTCGTCCCCTTCTCCTCCTGCCCCCAATCCCTCCCAGCAAAAGAGTTTTTTCCAATGAGTCAACTCCTCGTATGAGGTGGCCAAAGTACTGGAGTTTCAGCTTTAGCATCATTCCTTCCAAAGAAATCCCAGGGCTGATCTCCTTCAGAATGGACTGGTTGGATCTCCTTGCAGTCTGAGGGACTCTCAAGAGTCTTCTCCAACACCACAGTTCAAACGCATCAATTCTTCGGCGCTCAGCCTTCTTCACAGTCCAACTCTCACATCCATACGTGACCACAGGAAAAACCATAGCCTTGACTAGACGGACCTTAGTCGGCAAAGTAATGTCTCTGCTTTTGAATATACTATCTAGGTTGGTCATAACTTTTCTTCCAAGGAGTAAGCATCTTCTAATTTCATGGCTGCAGTCACCATTGCAGTGATTTTGGAGCACCCCAAAATAAAGTCTGACACTGTTTCCACTGTTTCCCCATCTATTTCCCATGAAGTGATGGGACCAGATGCCATGATCTTCGTTTTCTGAATGTTGAGCTTTAAGCCAACTTTTTTACCCTCCTCTTTCACTTTCATCAAGAGACTTTTTAGTTCCTCTTCACTTTCTGCCATAAGGGTGGTGTCATCTGCATATCTGCGGTTATTGATATTTCTCCTGGCAATCTTGATTCCAGCCTGTGTTTCTTCCAGCCCAGCATTTCTCATGAAGTATTCTGCATACAAGTTAAATAAGCAAGGTGACAATATACAGCTTTGATGTACTCCTTTTCCTATTTGAAACCAGTCTGTTGTTCCATGTTCAGTTCTAACTGTTGCTTCCTGACCTGCATACAGATTTCTCAAGAGGCAGGTCAGGTGGTCTGGTATTCCCATCTCTTTCAGAAATTTCCACAGTTTATTGTGATCCACAGAGTCAAAGGCTTTGGCATAGTCAGTGAAGCAGAAATAGATGTTTTTCTGGAACTCAAGCAACATCTAAAAGAACTTAAATTCTTGAAGAATGGAATATTATTCATAGTTGACTCTGATGAAGTTAAGCACTAACACCATATTTTCTGTTTTCATACCAGTAAGAAATTTTGCTAAACAAAATCAGTCCACTGCAAAATATATTTCTGATACTGCTAAGGAGAAGGAGGGTAGCTGGAGGCAAAAGTTCTAGAAATCTTAAGCAAAATTTTGATGGAAAAGGATATTCTGGATGTAGAGAAGGCCTAGCTATAATATGTTGTGAACATTTCAAGAATTAAAAAGAATCAGAAATCTATTAGAAATGGAAACTGGTTACCATGATCATTCAGGTATTCCTCAATTCTGTAAGCATTTATTTGTTACATCCCGTACATTGAAATAAAACAAACCATTACTGAATATTTACTGTGTGCCAAATAATTTCCTGAGTAGTTTAGAAACATCATTATACTTAATACTCATAATAGCCCTTCGTGGAATATTTTATTTCTACCCTTAGTTGAGAAAACTATGCCTTAGTGGGCATTAATCATTTGTGAATTGTCAAGAGGCTAATAGCTGAACAAGTGGCTGGATGGGTTTTGAATCCAGGATTGAGTGACTCGAAGAGCAAGACTGTCATCCTGTGAGGGGCTGGTCCAGGCACTGGGGAAGGGGAGAGTGGTCCCAAGGAAAGGAAGATAGAGTTTGGGACCACGGAGAGCTTTACGATCTGGTAAAAGAGATAAGAAAACAGCAAATCCATAGCAAAGGGAATGCGGTACATATCAGAATTTAGATGCAGTATTTAGGTCTTCAAAGGAGGGAGAAATTACTTTCAGCTATGATAAAGAAGATTTCTGAAAAAAAAGGAGTGGTTAGTAAAGATCTGAAAAATACCATGTAAACTAAAAAAATACCATAAAAAAACTATGACCATGTGTTACATACAACAGCCACTGCAGGGTCACTTCTGTGTTTGAAATGGAAATGGCTGCTCCCTCCTCTGAGCTCCTGAGCACTAATCTGAATTTTTTTTTTAAACGGTATCTGTCACTTTCTATCCTGTATTATGATTTAATATGTATATGCTTTTTTACCTCCTTCAAAGTGGAGACTTTTACTTCTCAGGTGAGTCACTACAGTCTCTGATACCATGCCTGCACCAAGCAGGTCCTTTGCACAATCCCCTCTCCTTTGGTATCAGTGACATCATGTCTCCTGGCTGTCTTCCCATCTCTTTGGGCTTCTCTTAGGCAAGAGGTTGTGTCCTCTGTGTTCAGTCTCCGGCCACCTACCTCTCACACCACACCTATTGAAGACTTCATGCGATCAGTGATACCCTGTGGGCTGATGTACCCTAATCAGTGGACGTATCTTTTAAACTTCCAATTGGTTTGTATAATTCCCTGGCATCCATCTTCATTTGTGTGTTCCTTGGGCACTGTGATGTCAACATATCTCAAAGCAAATTTGTTACGTTTCCCTTTTTCTATATCACCATTTCTTCCTACACTTTCCAGCTCAGTCAGTGAGATGGCAAGAACTTACAGGCACTCGGGTCATTGACCACTTCTCCTCTCCCTACCAGTCTCTGGTTACTTGGTCATTAAAGTTCCTTTACAGTACAAGAATATTTCTTCATTCCCTTGGCTGTCATAAGTCTCCATGGCCATTGTCAGTTCAAGCTCCATCATTTCTCCAGATAACTTCAGAGTCTCCTTGACATCAGGCTTGCCTCCTTATGATCCATTTTTCTAAGCTGCTACCCAGAATGGTTTTTTAAATGCAAATCTGAAAATGCCACCTCCTTTAATATGTTGATGCTTTGTGGATAAGAATTAAACCACTCAGCATGGGAAGTACAAACAAACTCTTTTTCTCCACTTATCTCTTGTTTGACTCTGCTTCAGACCAAAGTCCTCTTCCTATTGAACTGGACTCTCTGCTCTTTGGCCCACTAGCTCCTCATCCACCTGGAATACTGACTTTCCTTCTCTATTTGGCCAACTCAGTCTTCAAAAGGAAGCTTAGTAGTCACATCCTCCACAAAGCCCTCATGACTCTGACTCCAGTCTTAGCTGTGTCTCCTGTATGCTGTAATCTCACTCACCTCTACTGGAGTTCTTATCAGGCTGGAGCCTCATTTTTTATATAACTGTCCTCTCTCTGTCTCTCTCGGTATTTTGAGAGAAGGAAAGGTTCCTTGGAACCATCTCATTCTCTGGCACATTGCAAGAAGTCAGTCAACAGTGGTTGAATGAATGATAAAGAATACTTGATGAGTGACCGAAAATGTAGTCAGAGAATAAAGAATTCACCTCTTTTCAGGTGAAAATTGAACTCAATTCAGTTTCTGGATGTGCTGTGTGATTTTCTACTTCATGACAATGTGCGTTTGACTTCCTCTTCCTCATCACTGCTCCACCACAATCCTCCCGAAACAAAAACTATTGCAAATATAAACTAAAGCAGAATCCAAAGCAAAAAAGAATAACCAGAGTTTCTCTTAAGTATGCACTAACTTGAATCCAGTGGTCATTACTTTTCTTTGTAATTTATTTTATCTTATTGGGTACACAGGGGCCTCACAGGTGTCTCAATGGTAAAGAATCTGCCTGCCAAGCAGGAGAAATGAGTTTGATCCCTGGGTCTGAAAGATTCCCTGGAGGAGGAAATGGCAACCCACTCCAGTATTCTTGCCTGGAAAATCCTACAGAGGAGCCTGGTTGGCTGCAGTCCTTGGGGTTACAAAGAGTCGGACGTGACTGAGGGACGAAAAGAGCAACAGCATTTAGTCCATAGGCTTGCAACCCCTACAAGCTGTGGACGATTCAATTTTGTAATGGCTTTCATATAAAATGCAAATGCAATATCTTCATGTTTATGGCATGCATTACATTTTAGTTCTGTTACATTTCTGCTTTTTTGTGACACCAGATCCTGATGTATAGGAGATGTCTATACATATACAGGTAGATATCATTTATATATGCGAAGTGAAGTCGCTCAGTCACGTCCGACTTTGCAACCCTGTGGACTGTAGCCCACCGGGCTCCTCCATCCATGGGATTCTCCAGGCAAGAGTACTGGAGTGGGTTGCCATTTCCTTCTCCAGGGGATCTTCCCAACCCAGGGATCGAACCCAGGTCTCCCGCATTGCAGACAGACGCTTTAACCTCTGAGCCACCAGGGAAATATGTATATGTATAGAAAGATATACGTATATGTGTATCTAAGTATATATTGGTGTTATACTCTGTGCTCTGCAAATGCTCTAGTTAAGTGTGAAAACTGCTTAACTAGCCAGTTCTGGTAATTAAAAATTCCTGAAGTTGTTTTTCTCTCAAAGATACTGGGCTTCTGGGTTAGAATGAATAAACTAACCACTGAAGCTGTGCGCTCGTTGGTGGGTGCTGTCAGCTTGAGGCAGTGTCACTGATCTATGTAGCTTGCTTTGCTGTTACCTGTGAATGTTACACACCACCTACTTAGCATAGGAACACTTTCTTATGAAACCAAGTTAAGTTTATGCTTTCAAATGGGTTATTTGTTCTTTGAATTGCATGGATAGTTCTACATTTAGTTCACCTTTGTCAGTGTGTCTATGCTTGTTGAAATCGTGGAGACAGAAAAATGTAAAGAGAAGATAGGGTTCAAATCAGGAAACCTCAGAGGTAAGATATTAGTCCAGAATTCAAATGTCTGCCAGAGAATTTATAATATTTCTTCAGGCATATGTTAAATGTTGGGCCATTGCTGCATTCATTCACGCTTGCCAGCTGCTGTTGGCATGAATTCCCCACCCCTCTCTACTCCCCTGGCCACCAAAAACTTCCTAAAATAAAAATGGAGCCATTCATAAATAATATAGACACGTTTAAAAAAGAGCATGTTCATTATTAATTGATGGCAGGACACATTAATGTCCTATTCTTTCTATTGAATTCCATTAATTGAGGGCAGGGGGAGAAGAGGACGACAGAAGATGAGATGGTTGGATGGTATCACCGACTCGACGGACATGGGTTTGGGTGAACTCCGGGAGTTGGTGATGGATAGGGAGGCCTGGCGTGCTGCGGTTCATGGGGTTGCAGAGTCAGACACGACTGAGCAACTGAACTGAACTGAATGTGACATGGTATGAAATATCCAGAGAAAAAGGAAATGCAAATGAGATAGAGTATCTTAGGAATATTAGAATTCGTCTACATGGCTGAATCCTCTTGGCCACTGTGGAGATTCACCTTGATATAATGAATTGTGGGGCCTGTAACTTCTGTTGAAAAGCTTTCTATGAAGGAGCGCTTGCTGTATGAGTTTGTCACAACTCTAACTGATTAAGATACCGTGAGGAGAGCATAGCCTGTTTACTGTGTGGGCACGCTCTTCCTGCTATACCAATGCTATGCTAACTGTGCTGCCCAAAGATATAATTGAATATGGGATCTACATTGTGCATTGCATTGGAAAATAGGAAGAAAGACCTTGGGTAGAGAGGAGAGGGTGTTTTGTTTCTCTGGGCTGCCACAGGCAGCAGTACATTAGTGCCCACTACATAGAGGCAGGCCAGGACTTAGAAGTTATGAGAGGTCAAAGAGAGAGATGTAAGAACTTGTTTGTCTGTGGTGGTTCAGGTGTAGCTAACTCCTCAGAGCATGTCTAGGGTTCAGGGAGCTCTGAGAACAGGCCAGCTACATGAGCCCAGCACCTTGGGCTTCTTAATGATACAGATCTTCGACTCTTATACTCTTTGTGGTCATTCTTCCTCTGCAACCATTTAGTATTTAACAAAGTCTTATTAAAAGCTTTAATCTGTCTAAATTATACTAAGGAAAAAGGACTTCATTCGATACTGTGACTTAAAGTAGGATGTATTAAATTGGGAAAAGGCTACCTGAAGCTTTCATAGTGGAGGCAGCTGAAAAGAAGTAGAGAAGAACTTTTAGGGGAAGGTGAAATTTAGGAGAATAGAGGCTAACCTGTTCTATTAGTTGTCTTATCCATCAGCTTATACTTTTAGGACTAAATCTGGGAGATTTATAGTTTATAATTATTCAAGTAGACCATATTGTCTGAAGATTGTTCTTTACAACTTTCCCATATGTTCTGTTTATTAATACTATTCGTCCTTTTGGAGATCTTCTGAATAAAGATAATAGTAAAGATAATAATAAAGATAATACACATGAGTCTTAAAATGTGTTATGCCAATTATGATATTCCTCCTAAATCTTTTCTTCCAAAAGGACTGTCACTTCTTCAGCAGTCCTCATGCTTTGTGGTTCCAGTGTGCTTGGTCATCATGATGATTTATTTCTAGAACCTCATATACCTTTCAAAATGTGCTTGCTCAGTCACTAAGTCGTGTATGGCTTTTTGCAGCCCCGTGGACTATAGCCCACAGACTCCTCTATCCATGGGATTTCTTAGGCAAGAATACTGGAGTGGGTTGCCATGCCCTCCTCTAGGGGATCTTCCCTACCCGGGGATCTAACCCGTGTCTCCTGTGTCTTTTGTATTGGCAGGCGGATTCTTTACCATTGCAACACCTGGGAAGCCCTAAGTGTAGCAAGTAGATCTGTTCAGAATACTAGTCCTCACTAGGACTGGGGAACCACTGCCTTCTTTGCTCTGCAAGTTCATCTTCCATTAGAAAGTCTATTTTTAATTTTTTAAATTAAAAAAATTACTATCTTGTAATTATCCTATCCTGTGAACATCTGAACCTGTGATTATCTTACCATGTAACAAAAAGAAAATTCCCATTGAATATATTTTGTTTTAAATGTGTGGCTTTGAGTAAATAAATTATAGAGATAAAGATGTCTGTACTAGTTAACCTGGTCTAACCACCAAAAGAGTTTGATTCTTATTTTTAGGTAACTTTGTCTTCCTCAGCAAGATAAGTCACTTGAATAAACAGATAGGAACTTCTCTGGGTAGGTTTTGGGACTAATGAGTTAATAATGCATGAACCATGAGAAACCGGAAGAGAAGATCCAGTTTCTGATGGAAGGGATCAAGGATATGGGTGAGGGGAGAGCAGGCATGGGGAGTGGGCAACTGGTAGCCAACATCATTCTATTTTCTTCCTAGTCTACTGTAAACAACAAAGATATTTATCTTCTTTTTAAATATACTGGCTGTTCGCTGTGTCCATTTGCCTGTGTGGGTGAAGTAGGACTTGGCTAATTGCCTGTCACTTCCCCCTCTTTCCTCCATTCCTCTGGATAGTTCAATGTGATCCCCTACCAACTGGATCATGCTTTTGCTTTTACTGACCATGCAGATAGCTAAAATCTCTAGGCCTTCTTCTATGGGAGATACTAACAGTAAAGTTACTTCATCCTGTATTTTCCAACACCTATTTTTTAGAAAGGCACAGTTCTTTAATTAGAATATTTGTGTGTATGTGTGTATATTCTTTTAGCTTTGTTATATCATTATCGAAATCTTTGAGAATCCAAATTAATTAAACATCTTTCTGAAAAGTAGCCTCTATAGATATTATATGCCTGCCATCTATGTATTTGTTATTCTGATCATATAAAATGGTTAGCCAAGAGATTAGAATCTCATGGCAAATCACTCTTGAAAGGGAATGAATTAAGGGTTACATGATATATTATAGTCTGTGTTCATCCATCTTTGCTTACAGTGATAACAGGCTTCCAAATGCTGTGTAACATCAGGAAAACTGGTGTTTACCATGGAATTTCAGAATTAGAAAGGAGTTTGGGAGTCATACCATATTCTTTTCAGCTTTGATAGGATATTAAACTGCTAACTACATTTTACATTCAACTACATTTGCCTTATACTGCAAATATTCTGACTTACCTTCTAAGGGGTCAAAATCTCCTTAAAGGTCTCTTCTCAAACAATGTTAAGATAACTACATATAGTTTTGATAACATCTCTTCATGCCCTTGTTGGATAAATGGTTATATATTTGTCCATTTCCAGACTTTTCTCATTTTCCTAATTGCTGTGATTTCTGAGATGATGTCTGGGCTGTGGAGATGATATCTGTAAATTCCTTCTAGACAGTAAAATTTCTTGAGCTTGGAGATATGATGGAGAAAAAAATAACAACCCACTCTAGCATCTTGCCTGGAAAATCACACTGATGGAGGAGCCTGGAAGGCTACAGTCCATGGGGTCGCAAAGAGTTGGATACAACTGAGAGAATTCACTTGGAGATGTGAAATCACTTAAGAGTTAGGTGCATCCTGACAGTATTTTTAATCGCCCTGGAATTCTGTCTCTTAGCCATGTGCTGTTCTTTACTGGGAAGATTTGCTTTGACACAGAAAAAGAAGCAATGTTAATATGATCTGCTCTGTTTGGAGAAATGGCTAGAGTTCATTCTTTTCTTCTTGTTTTAAACATAGCTTCTAAAATTCTTTCCATTTTCTTAGCATTATTCATAGCCAGAGTTTTTGCTTCTGCATTCCTGACACTGCTTTTTAAATGTTTGTACCATTCTTTTGTATTCTATTTGTAGTTGGGGGCTCCTTTTTCCACATTTTGTACATTCATGTACAAAAAATCCCCTGTTTATAAAAGGAATCTTTACTGAAGAAATTTTAAAAACTAGAGACCAATATGAAGAATAAAATAAAAAATAAAAATCAACTTCAGTTCCACCACAGAAATGAAAATAATAATAATAATGATCCAAATTTTAACATGCTTCTTTTTTATGCATATGTATTCTTTAGTTAGGGCCAATTCATATTTCTATCCTGCCTTTTTAATTTATAAAAATCTTTTTCCATAGCATGCAATATTTGCATACATCATTTTATTTCAAAATATTCTGTTATATACATTAAAATTCATTTACCAGCCTCCTTTTTTGGGAAATATAGGCCCCTGGACTATTTTGGACAGCTCTCTCCTCAGCAACAATAATTTATTTCAATAGTTTTTTTTTCTTATGAGTTTATTTAAAATTGTACAGTCATAATTTAATTTTAGATTTTTCATCCCTAGTGAGCCATTTTTCCATCTAAAGGTCTTCTGCTATTTCTCTGAAATTTCAGAAACAGTCTTTCCTAGATTAGAGTTTATTTATCTGGCTAGCTAACATATTTACCTTCTCTAGAGTCACGCATCAATTCCCCAGTGAGTTCTTCCTTTTCAGCGAGACTTAAAAGTATAGAATAGTACAGTGTTAGTGTTGATAAAGATCCTAGCAATTTTCTTTTATGATTCCTTTGCTTTCAGAAAAATATTTTATTTTTCTGTGGTCTTCTAAAAGAGCAAATTAGGAGCAAGTGACATGTCTTGTATAAGCTGGGTGACAAAATGTGATTGACCTCAGCAGAGGCCATTGGGCCAAGAGAGAAATCTGATACTGCAAAGCATGGTTTGGTCCAGTGAGGGAGATAGCATCTCCAGATGATTCCAAGGAGTGTCATGTGATTGGTGTCTCAGTTTTAAGCAGGGCATGGACTGGCAACTAGACATCTAGGGCTCTAGGACTAAAACTCCCCACATACATAGTTGTATAAGGTGTCAAGGTGCTCACTGGGTTAGTGCTTAAGCCAGGAATCTTGTCCCACTTGGGGCCCTCTACTGGTATTTGGTGATTAATTGAAAAGTCAAGTCATATAAATGAGAAAATGCAGAAGGGTTGGGGAAGACTCAGGGATTGTAGGGCTTCCTTGGTAGCTCAGCTGGTAAAAAAAAAAAAAAAAA